>APFE030850152.1:784-41784 GCA_000404065.3 Pinus taeda
TTTTAATTATAATAAATGATTTTTAATGAAGTTCAAGAGACCTTGCAAGGTCACCACTCAATAACAACTGAATTTATATTTAGATTTTTTTCAAATGTTGCCTTCGAATCTTGACAAAAAAATCTAATCTTATCAAAAATCTTCTCTTATCTTATTTTTGTGAAGTTTTGTTTCCTGGAAATTTTGGCGTTTTAGGTTTAGGTTGTTATCAAACTGAAGAGACGAATATCTTCATAAGCTGCATAATTTTTTATAAAATACCCCACTTTGTTTTTATTATACCTTTGCCGCAAAAAAAAAATTGTAAATTCTTTCTTCCAATTTTCCTTTTCGGAACCATGCAGGATCACATGGTAGCACATCTTAAATGGTGGAGCTACTTTTCAGCTGTGAAATTAAAAGTTTTAGCGTTTCCTAATAAAAATAATAATCAAATCCACCTTTACAGTGTTTACCAAGGTAATGGTGAGGCATCCACGTGGGACCCACACGATCTCCGGAAGAATCTGACGTGGAATCCAGCAATGCCACTGTCGGGAGTGAAAGATTCTTCGGCCTTATTCCTTTGGAAGTTCGTTGCAGAACAAAATGGAGTTCCAGTACTGAATTATTTATAATAGTACTGCAGCATAGGGTATTGGAGTCGAAGAGGTCGAAACCACGAACGATGGATTCTTCCCTCTTCGTATTGTTGTCCGTCTTAATTGTTGTTTCTGCGAATATGCCGAGTTTCGCGGCCGTGCAGGACGATCCCACGTCCAGGATTACGCAAGAGTTCTCTGGTTATCCCGAAGAACACTTTCATGGTCTGCTGGATTCAGAGACTTTCTTTGTCGACAAAGAAAGTCTAAAGCACCAGGTCAGAAAATTCACTTAAATTTATTATTATTTATTTCATGAAAGGATGACCAGTTTATTTGTTTATCAGTTCTCAAGGCAAATGTCGGTGGGAAGTCATATACACAGAAGTATGAGAAGCTGATTTTCAAATCGTCAACGAGATTTACAATTTTTCTGAGGACGGGAGATTTAATTGATGGACAGTGAATTTCGATATACCGATAGCAACTAGCTGAACTCCCCCATCAGACTGCTGGACAAAACTAGTAGACATGACCAATCCCCATGACTGTCTCAATGGAAACTGAGCAGTGAGCTGTTGGGAACATCTCGATAACATCCCAATTTTATCTCGAAATCATGATTTTTTTTGGCGTTGTCGTTTTTTTCGATATTTTGGTTTTGCCGATGATTGCTATTTTTTACCGATATTTCACGATTTTTTGGGTTTCCGAACTCCTGTCGATTTTATCCTGATGCGGATGTTCGCAACATTAAAACTGAGGAGCTGTGTGGGCTCCTATTGTAGTTTGATAACGGGCCAATTATTTGCCCTTTTCTGATTTGCCCTTATCGGAATCTCGCAATGTGATCTTTGCTGAAATTCACTATTAAATTGACTGAAATTACAGATTTCGATTGCTCAAATAAATTGAACACCTTCAAAAGCCCCAGGCACCCAGTTTATGCAACCCCTTCATAGAATTTCATCTAAACAAAATTACTGTTTCTGAATTCCTATCATTTTTCACCAGTTTGGCCTCCTGTTATTTTTGCCAAACGGGGGAGAGGCAAAACATGGGTCCATTATCCTATGCCGACTCATATTGACAAGTACGAAGACCTACATATGTCACAAAAAGAGACAAACCTACTAAATAGCAAGCAGAAACAGAGTGACAGAAAGCACTGCAGAGCCAACCGAACTGAGGAGCAAAGAAGAGTTGCATGTCTCGGATGTTGAAGGTTTCAAGATGTGCTAGACTAACTGATAGAAATCTCTATGGGTGGCCATCTGCTTGTCTCTAGCCACCTCAACATCATGCATCTTTGCCAACTACTTTCCATGTTTCAGTTTTTAGGATAAGCTACGTTGCACATTGTTAAATGTTAGCCTCCATACTTGGTAAACATAGCACGAGAGAGCAACCCATTACAGAGGAGTAAGAAGAGTTTGTACAATCTTACTGAAGCACTAGGGGTATATGACCATTAAGCTTTTCCTTGTTACTCCACACCACACCGTTAGATCCCCAGTCCTATGGTGAATAGCGCTTACGGTCATCACTGCTTTATAGCCTGCAATAACTTGATAATGGTGCTACGCCCCTTCATCATAGTTCTATAGGCATATGATGGCTATCTTTAGTGTCTTTGAGGCCTACCTTTCCCTAGTGGAGATAAAAGTATACTTAGATTTTGTTGCATTTCCTTCACTTCTAGCTGGAATTTACCATTATCCATGCAATGCTTTATGCCTTTCTCAAGCAATAAATTTCGGTCTATGCATAAACTATGCATGCATGCATTATGTATGTGCACAGCCATATATCTAGGCATCCACAGTAGTAGGAGATCCCATGTCAAATAATTGACATGATATAGTACTTAAGATATAGATCCTTAGATTGTTTTTTAAGCTTTTAGGTTCCATAAGCTTGTTTTGTTTGAGTCCACAAGGTTCATCTTACAGGACCATAGGATATTCTTAGGATTTTAAAAATCTTACTGTCTAATATGTTTGCAGGTTGGGTTGAATCCTTGTTATGCTTCCACGAGTCAAGTTTGGGCCAAAGTAGTACAAGCTCCGAAGGACTTTCATATACCCTTGTATACCCTTAAACTGTGAATTGGAGGCTCGGGTAAAGGCTCTTGTACTTGCATTAACAGTTAAAGCGTCGAGGGTAGAAAATATCACACTATATAAATTTACACTTATGCCACGGGGGCCAGAAGTTAGGGCCCCGAGGAGTAGAATGGACTCAGGCTTAAGTGCTATGTGACCAAGCGTCACGCTCAAGCACTATTTGTGGAATCAAATTTGTCGTCAGGGTTAAAGGAGTGGCTCTTTGTTGTGTCATATGGCTGGGAACTATGCATAAGTGTGAAGGTAGGAGAGATCCAAGAAACAAATGCAAGAAAACATAGGAACCTTCCACGTGTCCCGGAACTTTATCCTCGAAGATTTTGATGGGAGCCCCAAAGGAAACTCCCCGAATTTTAGTCCCAAGGTGACTTGATAGGTGGGGTCAGTATTTATGTGTTAGTGCATCGATGTGGCAGAAAACCAAAAAAAATTATAACATGGAAGTCTGAAATTATAGTGCAACAGAAGTTGAGGCGAGATCTGTGCCCAGCATGGCTGGTGACATGGTTATAGGGCCACGTGGCGACTCGAGAGGCAGAACATGTGTCAACCAGTTTCGAGGGTTTGACGTGCACAAGTGGCTTGAAAACGAGTGACCCATGGCATGCTTGGATTGGAGTCATGTGCAGGGTGACCTCACCTCGACAGAGAGGATCGGTGACGTCACCTCGACTCTTCATCCTTGGTGAATTTTAATGGAGGCAGGTGCAATCTTGCTAGGAATTAATTCCTGAGGTGACATGGCAAGGCGGAGCCCGCATATATAGGCATGAATAAACGTAGTAGACATAATTGGTTGAATCATGTTGAGATGATAGAAGGACACCAAAAGCTTCCACGTAACCCCGATAGATGTGAATTAAGGCAAAGTTAATGCGGGATGGGATGACGTGGCATGGTGGAGCCCATACGAGAGGCCATAGCTAATAACAAAACAATGCATGGAGGAGGTCCATGGGGTTATGTGAAAATTCCTAAATCTAGCACATTAGAAACCCCTACTGCAATTTCTGGTTTACTATCTCCTACTTGTTCTTTACATTAACAAGTTATTTAATTACATAAACATCGAAGTAAACACAAATGTAGCCTTCACAGATATACAGATCATGCACTGAAGTAAACATAAACAATAACATAAGGGACATCGTTATTTTTGGATAATCGTCCCCGGAAAAACCCAATGCGGGAAAACCGGTGCAGCATATATAAGGGTTTTATTATTAAGCAAATTTATGAATATAACTAGGGTGCTAGAAATGGCTCACCCAATAGAGAATGTCCTTGGCAGTTGTACCTCTATCCAGAGACAGATATTTCGGCAAATCAACGACCGGATGATCACTCCCATAGTGACTCCGACTGTTCCTTGTGATGGACAACGAAAGCTGCTCCAAGCACTGCTCTGGAATTGTGTCACCCTTCAGGAACTGCGTCACCCTCTCTCGGCTTTGCGTCAGCTGATCTGCTCCCAGTTTGCCCCATAGAATCTCCCAGCGCTGCTTTTGAAGCCCTCTATGATTTTTGCGTTAGCCTCTGCGGCTTCTGCGTCCTCTTTGTTAGCCTCTACGACTTTTGTGTTAGCCTCTACAGCCCTTTGCGTCCTCTGCACTGGCTCCTACGGCCTCTGCATTAGCCCTCCTAGGCCTGCGCTGTCTCTCCCTGCACTTCACTGCCTCTTTGCTATGTATTTTTCAGCCTCTTGTTGAACTGCCCCTTACTGCAACTAATCACTTGCTCGATTTCCTCAGCAAACCTTGCCCCATAAAATCAAACTGATTGATCTCTCTTGGTGTGTCTCCAACTGACCCTCAAGCCTCCTCTTATACTTTTCCTGTTGACGATTCAACAACCGAGATTAAGTCCTTAATCAATGGCTAAGATTAGATCTCACTTGATCCTCGTCAATTAGGACTTTCTCACCCATTTTATATTAATACACATTAATATTTTTTATTTTCCTAAGTTTAGACTTAGGAACCCATTAAAAATATTAATTATTTTAATATCTCTTCATCCGAGTGGAATTTCTCCAAACGATTTCTGGGTCTTGGAAATCTCATGTGCCTTAGCCTCTCCACCAAATTTCATGTCTAGAGCACATCCGATGTTACCAAAAATTAACACTCCCTCTTAGCGAGGACTGTGCTCTAGCAATGCCTCACCATAGAAGCATCACACTGATCCTCCGCATCAGTCCTCTGTGCTGATGCTAGGTCTGGTGCCCCACATCCATTGCACTGCTGCTTCCTGTACTGCTGCTTATGATACTTCCACTGCCACTGCTATGTCTGTACTGCAGCTCCCTCTCAACACGCTGCATCATGCTACCCCATAGCACTGCGACTGCTAACTGTTGCATTGCAACTCAGTTACCAAGAAGTAAGTAACTGACTTCACCCAAACATTGACATCCTGGTCAGTTTGGAAGCCTCGTGATGCTGAAGCTACCTCTGCTGCCACTGCACTGTTGCAAACACCTCTATGCCTCTCGCACTATTGCTATAGACTTTTGCATTCTAGCCTTGCCTTGCCGCTCCACCACACTTTACTCCACTCGACACTTGTCATCATGATACTGCCTTTAAGGGCTCGTGTAGTCGGATGTGATCCAAGTGTTTGGGCACCTCAAGGATCTTGCCCCAGCATGTAGTCCTCTCGACCACAACTCTATGTCTCCCCACCTCTTCTCTAAAGGTGCATGAGCACTCATGGCACAATCATTATCAGTGTCGACATCCTTCTCCACCTTTGCTGGAGCAACCTTTGAGTCAGAAGCTTCTCCCTTGCCTTTCTTCCTGGGGCACTGAGAAGCAAATGTCCCAGCTCCCCACAGTTGAAGCTCTTGACCTTGGAGATATCTTTCTTCTTCCTCTTCTAAACCCCCTGCTGTCCCGCTGATGCTAGAGCTGCATCCTCCTCCTCCTCTTTCTTGATTCGAACTTCCTTACCGCTACTACCCGCCTTGGTCAACCTCTTGATCTCTTCCCTTCGAAGAGCTGCCCACATCTCCTCCCAATTGGGGAAAGTCGCTTTGCCCAAAAAGCTTTGGACAAACGTCTCTGTAATATCCCGTTTAGGAATATTTCTCAAACCCTAGCAAAATTCCAACCAAATATGTGCAAATGATATAATAACCAAGAAGCTCAAAATGATAAAAACAACAGTGGAGCAGCATATAATAATGTAAACATGAAATATAAGCAGATACTCAAGAAATGCAGTGAGAAATGCTAATCCATTTTATTATACTGAGTAATAAAATGAGTACAGGAGGTGATCAGAAAGATGGCACCTCGACTTGCACAAGGCAAGTGAAGAAATACACTCAGAATAGTAAAGAATGGCCTCTCTCAGATCTGCGTGGAAGCTACTGGAGAACTGCCGTGCTGCTGCTGCTGCTGGAAATCAAATGAGGATTTGGGGTTGTTCCTCTCCTCGAAAAATGTTGAAACTCTGGAATCGGGCTCTACTCAAGAAACCCAGCAAAACCTAGAAAGCTTTTCTGGAATAGTCGACCCCCAAAAATCACCCCCTTGGGGATCTGCGCAGTTCCTCAATGCTCTGCGCTGCCATTGAAGAAACCCCTCTAGAACACTGCCTGAAACTTTGCCAAAAATCCTCCAATATGCAAGGGCTGGTCCCCTGCTCAATCACCTAGCATAAATCCTCCTGCAAAACCCCAATCCAAAACTGCTGCCAGAAAGAACTGCGTCATACCTCTCAAGACTGTGCAGTCATCTATAGTGCTCAATCCTCCTACCAACTACCAACGAAACTGCTGCAAAAATACTGATGGAACTACCTTGCCCGAGCAGGCACTCGAAGTCCCCCGGGGCTAAGGGTGAGATCTCCGAATGGAGACACTCAATGCACTAAACAGTGCTGCAGACTAGCTAAACAACCAGTGTGCTCATAAGTCGAAATGACTAGCTCAAATGCACATAACCGAATGATCAAAATGAGGGGGCTCCTCTCTCTTTTATAGCCTTTGCCTCTCACAATCCCAAGGCTCACCTCCTCCTGCGTGATTCCCCTCTTGCCACATGTTTTTTCCCTCCTACGCAGTCCCTCCATGTGTCTGCATGGGCTCCATTTATGCGTCCCCCTTTGGCCCCCTTGGCTCCCCTTTAAGTCACAACGTTGTGCTACTAGGAAGTGACTTTTTATTTTAAAAATGAGTTATGTCCCCCGTGCTCACTTTTTTATTTACAAATAACTATAGAAGACAAAAATTGATCAAAATCGAATATTCCAATTAGCCATGGCTAATTAGGAATATTACAGTCTCACAGTCCTTGGAGACTGCATTCAGAGCAGTCCTGACCATAAACTTTGGATTTGGTGTACACGCCACGGAAGTAAGCTGGTCATGAATTCCTTGCAACTTGAGAAGGAACAGATCTATCTCGTCTTCTTTCTACATCTGATATGACCTTAGCTGATTCTCTAATAACATCTTCTGCTGCACGGAAGAGCCCTGGTATAAGGTGGTCAACGTTTGCCACATCTCCCTTGATGTGTTCTTCTCAGCAATATGTGGTATGACATGATGCTTGACCCCATCTAGAATCATGCATTTCGCCTTCGCCTTGGTCGCCTCATACTTCTCATTTGCATTAGGGTCAACTGGGATAGCAACTATTTTCAAGGCATAGTCCTTGATGCGATGTTTATCTAGGATTGCCAGGATCCTGGCCTTCAAGATGACAAAATTAGAAGCCTTGTCCAATCTGTCGTGATCCCTCAATCTGTTCAGTGCCATCTCTGCTCCTCTTCTCTAGACTACCTCTGAATCTTGATTTCGGTTTCGGAAATCCTTTGGCCAACTGTCGAATCACTCCTTGCCAATCCTCCTTTGCCGTTGCAACCTAGATGTCGATTTCTTGGCTAGAAACTTGTCGAGGTAGTGCTTCCCTCTATCTTAGTTTAGTCTCCTTACACTGTTCTGCAGTCACTGAAACAATGTCCCACCAGTTCCACAAATCAAAATCCGCTCAGCTCCCTTAGCCCGGACAGTTGAAGAATCTGAGCCCTTCTGCCTCTGTGCAATCACAATGAGAACTGGATCAGCTTCTCTTGGCCACTACGTCAATCCTTCATGGCTGAGAAAGATGACTTGGCACTGCGTAGGCTTGATCTTCCCCCCCTCTGCCTCTACGCTCGCTTGTATAGCTGACGCAGCTACTGCGTGGGCTCCTTCCAGCTACTGCGTCACCTTTACCTCGCTCACAGTGCTGATGCAGGTACTGCGTGAGTCTTTGCGTCACCTTCTCTGCACTGCGCCCCTCCTTCTGCGCCTCTGGCTCTAGAACAACGTTGTCTCTCGGGACAACTGCTTCTTTGTTGCAAATTCTCAGATTTTCTCGGTTGGTTTCTTCAGTCGCCTCTGATCTATAATCGCTCTGATACCATGTGAAAATTCCTAAATCTAACACATCAGAAACCCCTACTGCAATTTCTAGTTTATTATCTCCTGCTTGTTCTTTACATTTACAAGTTATTTAATTACATAAACATCGAAGTAAACACAAATGCAACCTTCACAGATATACAGATCATGCACTGAAGTAAACAGAAACAAGTAAACAAAAACAATAACACAAGGGACACCTTTATTTTTGGACAATCATCTCTCGAAAAACCCAATGTGGGAAAACGGTGCAACATATATGAGGGTTTTATTATTAAGCAGCTTTCTGAATACAACTAGGGTGCCAGAAATGTCTCACCCAACAGAGAATGTCCTTGGCAGTAGTACCTTTATCCAGAGACAGATATTCCGGCAAATCAACAATCGGATGATCAATCCCACATTGAATCCGGTTGTTCCTTGTGCTGGACAACGAAAATTGCTCCAAGCATTGCTTTGGAACTATGTCACCCTTTAGGAACTGCGTCACCCTCTCTTGGCTCTACGTCACCTAATCTGCTCCTAGTCTACGCCACAAATCTCCCTGCGCTGCCTTTAAAGCCCTCTACGACTTTTGTGTCAGCCTCTGCGGCTTCTGCGCCAGCCTCTGCGGCTTCTGCGCCAGCCTCTGCATCCTCTGCGTCAGCCTCTACGGCTTCTGCATCAGCCTCTATGGCCTTCTGCGTCCTCTATGCTGGTTCTTACCACCTCTGCGTCAGCCCTCCTAAGCCTGCGCTATCTCTCCCGACACTTCACTGCCTCTCTGCTATGTATTCTTTAGCCTCTTGCTGAACTGCCCCTCACTGCAACTGATCACTTGCTCAATTTCCTCAGCAAACCTCGCCCCGGAAAATCGAACTGACTGATCTCTCTTGGTGTATCTCCAACTAACCCTCAAGCCTCCTCTTATACTTTTCTTGTTGATGATTCAACGACCAAGATTAAGCCTCTAATCAACGACTAAGATTAGATCTGGCTTGATCCTCGTCACTTAGAATTTTCTCACCCATTTTAAATTAATACACATTAATATTTTTATTTTCCTAAGTTTAGACTTCGGAACCCATTAAAAATATTAATTATTTTAATATCTCTTCATCCGGGTGGAATTTCTCCAAACGATTTCTGGGTCTTGGAGAGCTCATGGGTCTTAGCCTCTTCACCAAATTTCATGGCTAGAGCACATCCGATGCTACCAAAAATGAACACGTTATCCATGTAACCCCGGAATGGTTGTCCCTGAGAGTTTCAAGAGGGGACCGTGAGGAATCCTGTCGATATTTTATCCTCAGGGTGGTGTGGCCATAGAGGGCCCACACTCGTATCCAATATATTGTCATGTCCCTTCTCAAATACATTTGTAACAGGGTGTTGCTACACAATGTTGCACAATTTTGGCTAAGGAAGAGAACCCATCATTTTCGACTTAGGGACTTAGGCGGCAATTCGACTTTATTTGGTTGCTAGTGGAATGTGGGAGCCATCAACATTGGAGTTCGAATTGGCCCATTCGAATAGCTTGGAGGGAAAGTCGAATAGGTGGATGGAGGGGCCCACATGAGGCTAGGGAAGCCCAAGGAACTATAAGGAGGGAACAATTCTCATTTTGGATTCATTCTTACACCTTACAATCAAAATTACTTGACTGTTTGCTCTGCTTAGCTGAGTCAACCAACTATTTAGCCACGAATCTCTTAAGCGGGAGATTCAACCTCTACTTCAGGGACCATCCATGCTCTCCCTAGAGATGCAGTTCCATAAGTATTTCAGGTGTTCCAGGAGTGTGTTACAACACTACCATTCAACCACAACAGGGAGCGCATATTTCTGGCTAGCTAGAGAATACGCAAGGGGAGTTTGGAGCTGTTGGTGATCAAGCATTTGCCGGGAGAGTTAGATTGGGAGAGCAGCAATGGGCCAACCTTTCTTGCGAGTTTTGGAGCCAGCCGAGCCAACATCTCAGCGGTTTGAATTATTGGGCTTGGGGACAACGTAAAGGGCCAGTCCAGCAATTTCGTGGAGCTAAGGAGCAGGTTCCATAGGCTGGAATCCCATCCAGGAAGTCAGCGGATTGATAGCAGACGTCAACCCAGCACTTTGGGTCCATTTCCGGGAGGATTTACAGGCAGATTCCAGTAGGTCGAGTTTTGTAGTTGCAGCTGAAGCTGGGCTCCCAGGCGGTTGAATTTCAGAAGTCTAAACCAACCAAATTCCTTCCTGGGTTTTTCTGGGTTTTGTGTAAGGATCACACTCCTAATTTTATAGAATTTTCTAGGTAGATCTAAGGGGTCAAACAGGGGTCCAAACTGAGCCAGCAGCTAGAGGAGCTAAGGGGAATGCAGGCCAAAATTATGAGTTCAGCCCAACACTTTGGGTCCATTTCCGGGAGGATTTACAGGCAAGTTCTAGTAGGTCGAGATTTGTAGTTGTAGTTGAAGTTGGGCTCTAAGGGGGTCGAATTTCAAAAGTCTAAACCAGCCAAATTCGTTCCTGGGTTTTTTCTGGGTTTTGGGCAAGGATCATACTTCTAATTTTATAGAATTTTCTGGGCAGATCTAAGGGGTCAAACAGGGGTGCCAACGGAGCTAGCAGCTATAGGAGCTAAGGGGAATGTGGGCCAAAATTCCGAGGTCAAGATTTGGCCAATTCCTTTGTGGGTTTTTCTAGGTTTAGGCTAAGGAGCAAGGAGCTGAAATCTCATAATTTTTTGAGCACGGGAAGCAGTGATTCCAACCCTTCGAAGTCAACAGACATAATAGTTTTCTGGGGCAGTGCACCTGGGTTTTGTCATGCGTTTCCATTGAGACAAGCCCAGGTGCACCATTCTATTTTACTATTGTATTTTCTCCTGAAGAAGTAATAAAATGGCTTAGCAGTTCTCTATTTCCAGTGTTTCCATGGGTGCTTAATGTATATTTCGTTTTTCTGATTGCTGGATTGTTTGCATGCTTTGTATATCACTAATATTCTTGTTTAGGAACATTACAGTGGTATCAGAGCCATAATCTTGGCTTAGCCTGTGGAAAAGATTATAATCAAACAACATGGTGGTCGCTTGGAATGAGGTGGTGAGGATACAACAAATGATGATTGATGTGGGGAAGAAGTTGATTCATTCCTTAGTTGGGAATCCAAACATGATTGCAACTAATGTGGAGTTATTGGGGGAGAACTGGAGGGCATACCAATCATTGGGTTATGGCATTCAGCTGTCCTTCTCTTTTTGGGAATTCTGTGAACTAAGGGGTATGCACAAACCAATGGAGATTCAGTGGGATTTTGTAGGGATGATGAGAAGTATTAGGGAAAAAGATGAAAGAGTAGTTGAAGGGTCCGTGGTTGGCAAGGAGACAGTTGAGCATACACCCATTGATGAGGCGTCATCCATTAATGAGGTATTCGGGATTGTGACCGAGTTCTCAGGTGATAAGAATGCACCACAGGTTGATGAAGTGCCGGAAGACGGCTCCACCGTTGTTGAGGTGTCGATAGGTACAGAGGCCTTTAGATCTATGACAGAGTTGCTAGACGACAGTCGCCGACAACTGAATGGTGACCATATCGTGCATATTGAGTTGTTTATGGAGGAGCAGTCGAAGGGTCATGTCGAGCCTGTGATGGAGGAGGATGTTTTGCCATCCCTTGGGTTAGCCATTGATGAGGGGCAACATAGAGGCTGCACGTTGGCTTTTTATCACAGTTCACTTCAGAGGCCCACTGGCAGGGTCTATAGTGTTATAAACCCACCCTTATGCGTTGGATTGGGGGAGGCCAAGTTGTCTAGATGTATCCGAGGGGGTGGACAGGTTAGCAAGACTGAGTTAAGCATGATACCACATCAGCTTGGATGGCAAGTTCCTTCCACGGAGGATTACACATTCGATCTCTCCTTTGGGATTGGATGGCGAGAGGTACTGAGTTGGTACTCGATGGAGCAGGTTAGGTAGTTGGATACATCCATGGCCACATGTCAGCAGAGGCCATGGATTACTAGAGGGACTTGAGGGCTAGATTGTTTTTGGGATCCAGGTGGGATTTTCTAGCACATCATAGCGTTGGTAGGTGACGGTAGTAGCTACGTGATGGACTTGACGCTTGAGTGCACCCACATTTTCAGATCTCCATTAGAGCCCCAATCAACACTAGTGACAAGATGGTTTGACAGGCGAGCAGACAGATTTCATGAGTGGTCTTGGCATATTGACGGTGCGTGGAGTCACAGGGTGACTAGCTTACTCGGGCAGGAGCTGGTAGGAGGAGGCGGCATCGACAGGCTATCAGACAGGGAATGGTATGGAGAGAGTGCTCTCTTACTAACATATGGGACTATTGAGGATAGGCACAGTAGTGTCATTTCCGTTAGCATGCGGGGAGTCAGGCTACTCAGGTCTTTCAGAGCAGATGGGGGGATGTAGCCCACATCATGGAGGATGTACTAGCAGAGAGGTGGATATTTTGGCCCATGCAGGATACTGTATGTTACAGGGTGGTACGACAGTGAGTAGTGGTACACAGGACTACACAGAGTTATGTCATAGGGTTTAGTGTTATGTAGGGGAATGTAGTCTTATGCATACAGATCCACTGTTAGGCCATAACATCCGGTCGCGTGCGGGGCTATGGAGCGAGGAGTAGGGGTCTGCAGAGGAGCACAGAGATGCAGGGTGGTGTGTCGTAGTATGTTGGATTGTGCTGTGGAGTGGGAGTGCCTCACATCGCATTGAGTACATGCGAGGAGTGACAAGTACAGTGACATAAGCGGGTCACAAGCCAATACAGGATGGCATAGCTGTCACTAAGGGTATCCAACGGTGTACAGGGGTAGGCCGCTGTGTACAGTGGCATGTTCAGGAGTACTGGGATGATCGGAGGTATGCATGGGTGTATAGTGCTGCACAATGAGGTCTTGGAGTGTTGCCTCCAGGGAGACCCTTGGAGGGAAACACTGGGCATACTTTTGGGCGTAGTTCACCCAGGATCGACGGGGACACAGATGAGTGATACTTGATGGTATCCGCGGGGACGCACATGCCTGACCCTCTTCTACATCCCTCACAGGCGCAGTCGATTTTGTTGTCGACTTTCTGCACTCTGGGCATGAGCAGTGGAGGACGAGGAGCTCACCCGAGATATTTGGGTGACACTTAGTGTATTAGGGGGGGAGACTTTTCAGCAGTGGCATTGGGTTGTTGCGTTAGTTGACAGCCATAGATTGGGGGATGAGGTGATCATCTGCAGGGGTGGCATATCGTTCATCACCGAGCCTATGTCTAAGGAACTAGTCATGAGGGAGACATGTGTCACTCTTTTCTTAGGGCATGTCGGGACCGTGCATGAGCAAAGGATACCGAGTACAACTGAGGTAGTTTCCCAGGATGTGTTCACGTTCCAGACCTTATATTGGTACACTATCGAGAGAGCGGATGGCAGACCTAAGGGAGATGGTTGGTAGGGACAGGAGCGATCCACATACCCTAAGTTGATTACAAGTATCAGATACACATCTTTTGGTTGCATTCAGGGGGTAGCTCTTTGGCACACATGGCTTCTAGCGATCACCGATACTACACAGTGGCAGGCATAGGGTAGATTAACATGCATTAGATTAGCCCACGATATATGGAACCTATATAGTGATCACATGCAGGGACTAGAGACAAGGGCCAGAGGGATTCCATTGGTTGACAGGGCTATGCTGCAACCGGCCTGGCTATGGGATACAGGGATTCAGTTGATTGATAAATCACTCATGATGAGCAGAGTCATGGCAGAGAGTGATATAGTTCGCTCTTGGGGTGGCACATGGGGGTTCACAGAAGGTTTCATCATATGGAAAGGCATACATTCTCTGTTGCTACATAGGTTCAGAGTTAGAATTAGATGGGTAGGCCTTGGTGCCATGGAGATGCCCAAGCAGGATGTGTCTTGCCTCTTTTAGTATTCCACCATCGAGTTTCAGGAGCAGAGGATACTGACCGTGCACGATGGGGAGTATGACATAGTCAGAGTAGCGCAGCGTCAACATGGTGGCACCACTCTGGGACTAGCAGGGAACTGGGGCATCACAACTCTTCATTGCTCAATAACCTTTAGGGATGTGTCAGCTACTGGCCTACTGCAGGGGGAGATCATACAAATCTTCCATTGGGCTTTAGTGAGTCATTGATGGAGCAGGAGACTTTTGGTACTTTCACCGGGCACGATAATGAGTAGAGTGAGGGGAGCTTCATGTTGGACAGGATTGCCTGGGATCCTGGTATTGAAGGATTCTTTCATATCAAGACAATGCAGAGGTCAGGCACAATCCAGTGGCACATTTGGGACCCTAGCACAGTTTGCAGTGACAGTGGGGAGCGATAGTTAGAGAGAATGCTTGCTTAGGCATTGCTTGAGGACAGACGGTTTTTGGTGCATGGGGGAGCTTGCTAGATGAGGATGCCACCTAGGAGGGTGAGCACATTTTGGAGCAGCCATCTTTGAGGTTGCTTGAGGGCAAGCAACATTTGGGAGGGGAGGACTGTCATGTCCCTTCTCAAATACATTTGTAACAGGGTGCTGCTACACAATTTTGCACAATTTTGGCTAAGGAAGAGAACCCATCATTCTTGACTTAGGGACTTAGGAGGTAATTCGACTTTATTTGGTTGCTAGTGGAATGTGGGGGCTACTCACATGGGAGTTCGAATTGGCCCATTCGAATAGCTTGGAGGAAAAGTTGAATAGGTGGATGGAGGGGCCCACATGAGGCTAGGGAGGCCCAAGGAGTTATAAGGAGGGAGCAACTCTCATTTTGGATTCATTCTTACACCTTACAATCAAAATTACTTGACTGTTCGCTTTGTTGTTTAGCTGAGTCAACTCGTTGTTTAGCCACGAATCTCTCAAGCGGGAGATTCAACCTCGACTTCGGGGGACCATCCGTGCCATCCTTAGAGAGGTAGTTCCATAAGTATTTCAGGAGTTCTGGGAATGTGTTACAACACTACCATTCAACCACAACAAGGAGTGCGTATTTCTGGCTAGCTAGAGAATACACAGGGGGAGTTTGGAGCTGTCGGTAATCAAGCATTTGCCGAGAGCATTAGAGGATTGGGAGAGCAACAAAGGGCCAGCCTTTTTTACGAGTTTTGGAGCCAGCAGAGCCAACGTCGCAACGGTTCGAATTATTGGGCTTGGGGATAGCATAGAGGGCCAGTGCAGCAATTTCGTGGAGCTAAGGAGTAGGTTCCATAGGCTGGAATCCCATCCGTGAAGTCAGGGGATTGCTTTGGGTCCATTTCCTGGAGGATTTACAGGCAGATTCCAGCAGGCTGAGTTTTGCAGTTGCAACTGAAGCTGGGCTCCAAGGGGGTTGAATTTCAGAAGTCTAAACCAACCAAATTCCTTCCTGGGTTTTTCTGGGTTTTGTGCAAGGATCACAGTCCTCATTTTATAGAATTTTCTATGTAGATCTAAGGGGTCAATCAGGGGTCCAAACTGAGCCAGCAGTTAGAGGAGCTAAGGGGAATGTAGGCCAAAATAATGAGGTCAACATTTGGCCAATTCCTTCGTGGGTTTTTTTGGGTTTAGGCCAAGGAGCAAGGAGCTGAAGTCTCATAATTTTCTGAGCACGGGAAGTAGTGATTCTAGACCTTTGAAGTCAGTAGACATAACAATTTTCTGGGGCAATGCAGTTCAGTTTGGTGCAGTAGTTGTAGCAGCCTTTAGTTCAACATTTTCTCACTTGGGTTTTATCATGCTTGTCCACTGAGACAAGCCCAGGTGCAGCATTCTATTTTACTATTGTATTTTATCCTAAAGAAGTAATAAAATGGCTCAACAATTCTCTATTTCCAATGTTTCTATTGGTGCTTAATGTATATTTCGTTTTTCTAATTGCTGGATTGTTTGCATGCTTTGTATATCACTTATATTCCTGTTTAGGAACATTATATATATATATATTATGGGTTAGTCCATGTGGACCACAAGAAGAGGTTAATACATGACTGCAGTATGAAGAGGTTGACAACTAAATTAATGCTTCCAAGTGGTAGCGTGGTGGCCAACTCTAATAACCATGTGGGTTAAGTGGTGGGTCAAGATGATGTGGCACTATTTGATTAGCCAAATATTGACCGACCATATCTTTTGATTCGGGAGTCGGATTGAGACAAATTTTATATTGTTGGAAAGGTCTTGACGAGATGAACGCAACAATGTCATCCATTTTAGGTTTTGATGGAGTAGGAAAAGGTCAAAAAATTTAGATACCATTTCCATAATTGGACTTTGGAGGTTGGGTCAAACTAGTAACTGCTTCCTTCTACCTTTATTTGGGGATAGGGATAGTAGGGGGTATGTTACATAGTGGTATCAAAGCTCTCAGGTTCAACACTTGAACTAGATGGCTCTATCACTGAAGAAATGTGGACAAAGATTTCAACTCTAGACACTTGGGAATAAGCTGGTACCCTATTACTGAATTAACATAGCATTGAGTCTAAGCATTGGACCTAGCTTGGATCCTTGGAGATGGGGTGGATCTCTAGCTCTAGGTGTTGTAGTTCAATGTAGATATGATTGCATGTTAATTATAGCATTTGATTGTGATTTGTATGTAGAAATTTCTCATTTCCCACCCTGGTTTTCAGTTTCACCTTATTTCTCCAAAATAGTTAAATGCCCTTTCCCATATCCATACATTCAACAACTGGAAAATAAATTTTGCTGAAAACACAAATTCTGGAGATATTACAGAATGCTGGAAAATGCAGAAATAAATATTAGCACATACAAACAACTATTCAACACATTTAAACACAATGATTTTTGGTAAAGGTGACCCTGGAAAAACCCCTACAACTCTTGGGGAAAACTAGTTCGAAAGCTCATTTTTATTTCTGGAAAATCCTTTTTATAGTGAGAGAAATATTCAACAAAAAATTAGCAAGCAAACTTTTACAACTTATCTCATTTTCCGTGCCTCACAGCCAACTGGAAAAACTTGCAAACAGCAAAATAGAACAACAATAAATGTTGTACGGCCTCCTCGATTTTTGTGCCCAAATTTCAACCTTACTGTATAGACTGCCTAGAAAAGCGTGCAAGTTGCCATAAATGTTGTTGTACGGGCTTCCTCGATTTCTGTGTAGAAAACAACAGTACAATTGTATGGATTTCTGCCTAGAAAAGTGTGCCAAGGTACAACCACTTGCTGTACGACCTCCCTTAAAAAAACGTGCTAGCAAACTTTAGATTTTCTGCTCCTCGATTTTTGTGCTAACTTGTTGTACGACCTCTTTGGAATTTGAACCAAAACTGCTGCACGACCTTTCTAGAAAATCGTGCCCAAAATCTGCCTTTCACTGTGTGCTAACTCAGTTGTACGGACTTGCTGAAACGCTGCCTTGGAATGTGTGCCAAGATGCTACCTCCTCCTCCTCACTATCCAGAAATCTCTCTTGCTCTCTTGCTCTCCTTCTCTCAATTTGCTCATGAAAGAATAATTGACCTTTTCCTCCTTTCCCTCCTTTAATCTAACCCTAAGTGACTTTTGGGGAATCCCTAAATCCAATGGCTGAAATAGATTGAGATCTAGGGCTGAGATTAAATGCTCATTTAAATCTCATTTTCTATTTTTTAATTCATCCCACTTTAATAAAGACCCACTTAGTCATTTATGTCCAAAGTCACTTTTCCTTTCTAATTTTACATTGACTTTATTAAAGTCACTTTAAAATTAGACTTTAGTAACTTTATCAGTTAAAGTCACTTTTAAATTAGATTTGACTTTATAAAAACTATAAAGTCACTTTAGGAGAAAAATTAAATTCTTTTGGACACTTTTCCCTAGGCCAAAGATCAAAGCCTTAGGGAACCACATGTTCTCCGGTACCAAATTTCAACATTGTACGCTAGTTGCAAGGGTGTTTTGGTGTGAATGATTTTATTGAAAAATGAATAGTATGACATGTGTTTGATATTAAACATCTTGAAGGTCTAGACAGTCTATTGTTGTGACTATGGATACTTGTTATTTCTTTAGCTTTTGCAAAATTATCTGCATGGTTTTGTGCATGATTGTTTAAGTGGCGTGTTATTACACATTTTGGATGAAAGCATTGTGAATGCTCATATGATATAAGGGATTTTGGGAAATCCCTGTGTTGCTTATGTTTTATAACACCATTATTTTTGTTGATTATAATATAATATATATCTATAATATATATATATATATATATTATATATATTATTGGGAGGGAATACCATGGTTTGTATGTTATATATAGAGAGTCTCGACGGATTATAGGCATAATGTTGTGACTTTGTTAGAGATCCAGGTGTTTTGATAAATGCTTGTTGTAGGTGCTGGTTATAGCACTATAATCATGGATCTTTTGTTGAATGTGTGCTTGTGTTAGTTGTAACACTATGAGTGTTGATGGTATGTTGTTCAATTGCTTATGCAAGTGGGTGTTGGGTGTAGCACTGTGATTAAATGACTATATATTAATTGTAATATTTATTGCATTTATATGATACATTTCATAAATTTGAAATTATAAACTATAAAAATGGTAGATGCATATGTGTTAAATGGTTTTTAACTGACCTTTTGAGACTACACATACACCATTGGTTGTTTCCTTTGGTGAAGAGGCTAAACTTAATGGCTATTACTAGCCATGGCAAGAAGAATAATAGTTTAGAAATTTATAATGTTGGTTGAAAAAAAGGAAGGATGATATCAAAATTTAAAGGTTGATTTTTAAATTAATAATAATAGTCTTGGTCAAGAAGCTGCATTGAGTTAATGCTGAGATTTTGGTAAAATACTGTGTAACAACCCCGTGTTAACGTTTCATGTGATAAAGCATAATAAAAGAAAAATAAGACCAAGGTCATGGGACATGTATTCCAAGCTGAATGTTGGGAAAAGAAGTATAGTGGGCATCACTTTTGGTTTAATAATGGCTATGGAAATTGGCAAAGGCAAAGAGGCTATAATTGGCATTTAATTTCGAAAATAAAGGAAAATAGGAGAAAAGAAAGGTGAAGGGACAAAGATTTGAATGCCAAGGAAATTAGAGGAAAAATGAAAGAAAACGAAGAAAAATGAGACATCAATAATAAAAAGGCATCAGGGGATCAATTCACAACTTTTTTCAGTTGAGCTTTTTGTCTGTTTTGGCTTGGATCAATTTTGAGAGAGAGAGAGAGAGAGAGAGCTCCAAGAGGAGAAAGCAAGCAAGCTAGCACAAACAAGTAAAGGAATGCAAAGGAAGGAAAATGAAAAGCAAATTAAAGGAGAAGGTTGGGTCAATAGCTTTAGCAGGTAATAGGTTGCATGTGTGATTTCCTAGCTGAGGTGTGAATGCATGGTACATGCATTTGTTTATTTGGTTCATTTGTTGTCATTGGCATGGGTTTTTCCTGGTTTGACAATGGTTTCAGTGTTGCCTTGCCATTTCCTAGATAGTCATGGTATGATGGGATTTATTTTTGGTTGATCTTTAGATTGGTGGAAGGTTTTGGAACTGGGTGAGGTGGTCTCGAGAAAATTCCTAAGGGTTGGGGGTGGAGATGGTTTTCTCCCAGAAGTCTTCAACAGGTGGGCAGAGATAGGGAAGTTCCTTAAGGTATGGTAAACAAATATTGAGGCATCCAAGCTTGATTTGGTTTTGTGATTTCAGGACCGGTTTAGGTGATATCACAGTAGCTTGAGGGTGGAGGTGGTTTAACCTCTAGAGTCCCTGATTGATTATGTCTTAGTTTATCCCATGAGATCCCATATTCATGCTTGGAATATGGCACGAGGGTGATTGGCTAAAAGAAAGATTTGGTTCAGCCCAATATATGGTCGGGTGTGGTATGTGGAAATCTCTGACTTGGTTGGCTTTTGCATAAAGTTAATAAGAGTTATTTTTTTATTGTTATCTACGAATACTTGTACTTGTTATTATGTTGATTTGATGGTTGATTTTTCATGGTTAATATTATGGTTATAAGCATGGTTCTATGATGTGCTCTAGCTATGGCTCTTATTCATGATTTGATAAGTATTTGAGTGGTTGATAAATGCATGGGCTAACAAGTGTTGTTGCAGCTACTTGAGAGGGCATTAGACTTTCTTTGTGATTCTCAAATGAATTTCAGAGATTTATGATCAGATATGCATTCATGACGTGTAGCTTACATGTTTACCAGATGTTTGATGAAATTTCTATCATGTTCTAGGCAGTTTAGGTCAAGTTTTGGATTCAAGTTTGAATGTTTGGAATTATCGTCAGGTTACTTATGATTATGGAAAGTTAAAGGCAGTTATTGGTAGTAGTCTAGAGGCTAGCCTGAAAAAGTGGCTCAAATCTCGAAACTGTATGCACTAAATTGGAGGATTTAGATCATAAGTGCATGGAAGCAGGCTTATGCCGCTGTTGAGGCCTCATAACCACTTTGTTGCCTTGTTGTCCATGTGGTTAGGGTGTTAGGTCAGTGAAAAAAGGTTCAAGACCAGAGATTGATCACCTAGGGTGGTTGCTCAGCCCCTGAGTGATCTTTAGTCCCCGTAGGATGCCAGTAAGTGTTCAATTTGTAGGCCCCACTTCCTTAACTGGAACTTGGAGGTCGGGTCATGTCATCGTAGCACTCAGCCTCACATTTACCCCAGGAGCTTGTAAAAGCGGATAAATGTTGGGAGGGGTGGTTATAGGTTGGTATGAAAGTGGGTTCTATTCTCTTTGGGTAATACTTGATACCACAGGTTGGTATCAGAGTGAGTTCTATTCTCATAGGGTAATATCTGATACCATAGGTTGGTATTAAAATGAGTTTCGTTCTCTTTGGGTGATATTTGATACCGCATGTTGGTATTAGAGCCTTCCAGGTTCAAAAACTTGGACTTGATGGGCTAGATGTGATTGTTATGCATGCATGTCAGTCATATGCATGCATTGTAGCGGCTATGGTTTTCATGTATGTAGTCGGTGTTACAGTTGATTTATCGTGCATGATGTTGATAGGTTGATATGTTGGTGTTATATATATATATATCGTGCTAATATAGACTGATTTGTGCAAATGAGATAAACTTCCCTAAACTTCACTAAGGCATGATTTTGATTATGTCTATATTTTGTTTATCTAACATGACATGTTTGCAGGGAGAAGAACATTGAATATGACGAGAAAAATGATGGAGTAAAGCTCACGTGCCTCTCCTTGTAGATCAACTCAGCAACGAGGATACGAGTACTCTCATGATATAACAGATACATTGAGAATCTTGAAGGTAGAATTCAGAAGTTGTAAGGTAGATAATGGCAATATAATTCAGTCATTTGAAATACTTACCAAATCTTAGGAAAACCAAGCCGAGGTTAATGCAGTGATCCTTCAGATCTTATTAGATTTGCAGAGACCGGGACAATGATGGATTAGTCATGGATAGGAGGAAAGGACTAATGGGACATATGGGAACAAGTCTCGATCATGATACAAGTTGGACGAGGACAACATAGTCAGAGGTGGCAGATGGTTGGATACACTTGATAGGAGAGGTAACGTTGATTGGTTTTATTTTAGTCTTGGTTCAAAGAGAAATCATTTTCATCATCTCCGTCATCCTTATAGGAGGAGTGAGAGAGGGTACTTTCCAGATGAGTTCAAGAAAGCCAAGTCTCCTACTTTTGATGGAGAGATGAAGAAACCAGAAGATACAGAAGCATGGTTACTTGGGATGAAGAAGTTCTTCGAGTTGCATGATTATACAGAGAATATGAAAGCCAAGACAGTCATTTTTAGTCTCAAAGGAAAAGCAGATATATGGTGGGATGATTCAAAATGGATTCAGCGTAGCCTCCATATCAAAAGTCTTTAAATATAGGTGAAATGCAAAAATGTTGAAGGACTTGTGAATACGAAGTCAATGGTGCAAACCGCATGCAAATCTGAGTTCAAACAAGGAAATTAGAGCTAATCAAAGATTCAGGTCAAAAAGTCAAAGCATACGTCAGCAGGACATGTGGCAACCAGGAAAGAGTCACAGGTACCTGATGATGTCAGCGCAGAAGATGATGTGGCAGCCGAAGCTTGGTTCAGACCTCAAGCGACGAGGAACAGCGGTCAAGAGCGGAGATCGTCCGATCAAAGGATATCAACGCATATCATGTCGAAACATGTAGGCAAGTTATCTGGGAAAATGGACGCGATAAAACTATGAAAAATGAGCTAAACTCTTTAAGTTCCGACGGGAGGGTGGTAAATGGTTTATCGTGTGCCCTCAGGGCAAGAAACGATTTTAGACCAGGAGCGCGCGATTCCACTCAGCGCTTGACACGTAGCCTCCCAAAAACCACTTTATTGCGTGCCTTCGGGGAAATAACAAACATGATAGTTGGAGTGCGAAACCGCGCGACAGCCGTCGGATGGCAGAGGGCAGATCAATGGTGTAGGTTGTTTGGATCAATTGAAGAGTGGGACGCGACAGCTGTCAGATGGTTTGTTCTCGAGATTAGTGCCGAGGAAAGGCCGAATGGTTGGGGTCCACTCGCGCCCGCCAGTCCTTTCGTTTATAGTCTGTTTCTATTATAAACATACTTGTTCGATGTTTATTGCAATTTGTAACTAAAACGTGTTATATAAACACCATAACACTGAAAAGTTGACAGAGGGTGTTAAGAGGAGTGTATTGTGAACCGTTCCAGGGGGTTTGGAGGTTAGGGGGACCAGTATGGTCGTATGTATGCTCATTTCGACTCAAAGTTTCGAGTGGAACATAGTGGTGAGTTCCATTTTTGTGTTGAGACTCTGTTTTTGAGCTCACACTTGTAACAACCATTTGAAGACATAATAAAGAGGTCAGCATTAGAAGTTAGGACCAGGAGACGTAGCTAGGAAGTCTGGTGAACGCCTTTATCAATTTTTCTTGTGTTGATGTGTCTGATTGTGTTTTTATAATTGTTTAAGTGTCTGCGTTATTCGCAATCTTATCGATCCATTGCACTAAGTAATATAGACAACTCCACACATAAGTCTGTAATACCTTTGATCAATTTTCAGATCATGGGAAGACGTGAATTATGTCAGAGGCATCAAGGTATTAGTGTTGAGTTGGCATGAGTTTAAAAGACTCTTCAGGAAGAAGTACTTGTCAGAGAAATATTATGATGGAAAGGATAAGGAGTTCTATGAGTTGAAGATGGGATCTATGACATATGAAGAATACACGACTAATTTTCTGGAGATGTTGAGGTATGTTCCTTACCTCAAGGATGAGAAGACAAAGGTTCAAAGATTCATCATTTGATTGCCATTAGCCATCAAGGATCAGATTGAGTATGATGAGCCCCAGTCATTAGTGGAAGTCACTGAGAAATTGAAGCATTATTATGAGTAGTCAAAGCGTAAGCTTGAGAACAAACGTGACTCGAAAGAAAATAAGAAGGCTAAAGGAAAATGGCCTTCAAAGCGGGAAATAGGTGAGAAAGAAAATGTGGCTCCTTACAAGAAGTTCAGTGCAACTTAGAAGGGATGTGGATCTTAGCCTAGAGAGATGCAGAATAAATGCAGTGGCAAAGAATTGTTGTAGTGTTGGATTTGTGGCAAAGATTATCGTAAGAAGGATTATCCGTTGTACCAGGGTGGCAAGCCTCATATCTACAATGCTCAGGAGGCGCATACAGTTTGGCATGTTGGTCATAACATTCCTCGGATCTATGCAACACTTGATAACAGGCAGGAGGATCATCAAACATCCATTAATCAGATGGAAGGTAGGCTCTGTGATCAAATTATTTCAATTTTGATTGATCCTTGATCTAGTTATAGTTATGCTAGTCTTGACCTGGTGGATAAGTGTGTTTTGAGTAAAGAAGTGCATGCAACATCTTGGTTGGCGCAATTGGCTACAAGGACCAAGAAAAGAGTTCATCATTAGGTGAGATATTGTGCATTTGAGATGAATGGTATGCCTACATTAGCACATTTAAATGTGCTTCCATTGGGATCATACAATATGCTTTTGGGTATGGATTGGTTGTTTACTCATAGGTCTAAGGTAGATTATTATGAGAAGGCTATTGAGTGCTTGGATGATGATGGAGAGAAGAGAATCTTGCAAGGAAAGAAGAAGCCTACATTAGTGAGAATGGTTACAACTATGCAAGCTAAGCACAGTTGTCGGAAAAAGTGTGTATTATTTGCAGTGCATGTCTTCAGTGACAAGGGGAAGGATGTTGAGGATGATGAAGTCTTGAAGAGGTATCCTATTTTGCAATAGAGATTTCAAAGTTACTGCCTCATAGGGAATTATATTTCTCTATTGATTTGGTACTAAGAGCAACAATAACATCAAAGGTAGCTTATAGGATGAGCACTCTAGAGTTGGTAGAATTGAAGTTGCAGCTTAAGGAAATGCTTGAAAAAGAATACATAAGGCCAAGTATGTCACATTGGGGTGCACTAATGTTGTTTGTGAAGAAGCATGATGGTACTCTCAGGTTCTGCATTGATTACATGAAGTTGAACAAGGTGACCATCAAGAACATGTATCCATTGCCATAGATTAATGATTTGTTTGATCAGTTGAAGGGAGCAACAATGTTCTCAAAGATTGACTTGAGATTAGGATATCATTAGGTGCACATCAAAGAAGAAGATATTTACAAGACTACATTCCATACAAGGTATGGGCATTATGAGTTTGTGGTGGTTCCTTTTGGTCTTGTTAATGCTCCAACTACTTTCATGTGCTTGATGAACATTGTGTTGTGTCTTTATCTGGACAAGTTTGTGATAGTATTCATTGATGACATATTGATATATTCTAAGAATAAGGAAGAGCATGAAAAGCACCTAGAAGTAGTATTATGATTGCTGAGAGATCATCTGTTGTATGTGAAGCTCAACAAGTGCAATTTATTTTAGACTGAAGTTCATTACTTGGACATGTTGGTTCCAAGGAAGGTATAACAGTGGACTCAGAAAATATTAAAGTTATCATGGAGTGACTAGCTCCTAAGAATGTGGATGAGGTTAGATCATTCATGGTACTAGTAGGTTATTATAAGAATTTCATCAAGAAATTCTCACAGATTTCCTATCCTATTACATCTTTGAAAAGAAAAGGAAATAAGTTTGAATGTGTTCAGCTAGCTTTGAGTAGTTGAAGCATTTGCTTATAAATGCTCCATTCTTGAAGATTGCAGATCTTGATAAGGAGTTCTTGGTATGTATAGATGCTTGCAAGAGAGGACTTGGTGGAGTCCTGATGTAGGAAGGTGTTATCCTCCACAATGTCCCAGGTTGAGAGGAGATCGACAAAGGTAACCAAAACCCAAGCTTTCAGTTCGGTAGCTAGCCCTACCAAACCAGAGAGGGCTCTCTCTATGATCACAACCAATGAATTGACTAGAAAAGAATAGATTTTAGGCTAGGTATACTAGGCCCAGAGAGGGTTTGAAAGTTTTTAGGGTTTTGATGTTGGATAAGGGAGAAAAACCAGGTAGCTAGGTCAAAGGATCAAAGGGTTACAATAGCAAAGATATGGAGGAGCAAGTAGCAATAATTTTGTGATAGATTTAGGGTTTGTCGATGCAGTGTAGTGTTTAGAAGAAACAAAGGGTCTTAATGAGTATGTACACCATGAATTTATTAAGCAAGAAGGAAAATAACACACAATGATATTCCCATCAAAAAAGAGCTTTATGCAAAGAATTCTGCTTATAAAATTTAAGGAAAACCACTGAAGAACTGATGAATGGAAAGAGAAGATGAATATCTTTCATATAAAACTATAACAGAGAAAAAAACATCACAAACTTATTGCACATGAATTCCTAGATAATAGCTGCAAACTGTATCCTTTGATTTCCAGAAAATGTCCAAGTACAAGTCACAATAGTTCTCTCCTCTGATGTCCAACCTTTTGCACTCTGAAATTCATGAAATATATACAATTAGCTCATTCGTGTACTAAGGGAGTCAAGCTCAACCATCTCCCTAAAGATAGAAACAATTGCATTAAATTTGGCACTTCCTGCTAGGAATAAAGGCCGAATTTATGAAAATAACGGTCAAAGATTAACTCGTATCTCTTGAATCATGACATCTATTACAAAACCGAAGGAGGTTTTTGTAGATTAGCTTGTGTTTGAAAGAAATCTCTCTCAGTTTTCGCAGATTCATCTCCATCTCTTCGAAATATGTGCCGTAAAATCATGACTAAAACAGGAAATCATTAAGTGTTTAAATATGTAAAACTAGGTTGTAAAGATCTAGTCAAATGTTCCAATCCACAACCCCTGTGAAGAAACTGAAAGAGGTTTTTGATATTGTCTCGTTCTTGACCAAAACCTCCTTGGGTTTCTCAAAATTCCTTTGCAGTTGTTAGAAAAGCGCGCCAAAAAACAATTACTAAAACAGTGAAACAAATTCAAAATTTGATTTTTTGAACATAAGTCTCAAATCTCGTTGCATATCTCCCAAATCATAACACCTGTGCATAAAATGAAGGAGGGTTTTTTTCTTTGTTCTATGATTGACAAAAACCTCTTTCACTTTTGTAAAATTCATGTCCATTATTTCAGGAACTGATTTTGAATTAAAACTACCCCTGTAGCAAATGACCTCAAAAGACCCATGAGATTTTATGATGATACTTTTGATGATGACCATGGCCTTAGGCTTGTTATGAGAGTAGCATATACATTATACATTTAGAAATTGACTCAAGACCCTTTTTCCAACCAAGAGAGATGTCAAATTTTATTTGAAAATATAATAATTTGACCCTAAGACCCCATCCACAATATGAAAAGAGTACTTTTGATCACTGTGAATATTGGACACTAACAAAAGGGAAGGTGGTATTCTATGAGTCAAGGAAGTTGAATGAGCACGAGCATAACTATGTGACTCGTGATCTTGAGTTGGAAGCTATCATTCATGCCTTAAAGATGTGGAGACATTATCTTCTTGGCAGGAGGTTTGCCTTGATGAGAGATCATAGTGGATTGAGGTACTTGTTTAACCAACCTAATTTGAATGCCAAGCAAGCTAGATGGTTGGATACCATCAGTGACCTTGATTTTGAGATCAGATATATCAAGGGCAAGGAGAACATGGTTGCAAATGTTTTTAGTAGAAGAGTGCAAGTAAATCATATTTCAGTTGTGAGCTCTTATGGGAAATATTTACAGGAGCAAATTTGCAGGTTGGGCAACATGATGACAGGTACCGACATCTGAGGCATATGTTACAACAACTGGGTGAAGGTGATAGGGATGACCAGTATCACCTCACGACAGATGGCTTGGTGAGAACCAAGAACATGATTTATGTGCCGAATAGTAGTGAAATAAAAAAAAAAAAAAACTTATCTTTGAGGGAGTTTCATGTCAAGCCCGTATTCAGGTCACCAGGGATATCATAATACATTGACAATAGTTAAGAAGTTTTACCATTGCTCGAACTTGAAGAAAGAGGTGGTTGAGTTTGTTGCTAGATGTATGGATTGTTAGCGGGTAAAAGCAGAGTGTAAGCATTCAACTGGTTTGTTGCATCCTATTTTGATTCCAAAGTGGAAATGGGAGGTCATTTCCATGGATTTCATTATAGGTTTTCGAAGGATATCAAAGCAACATGACTCCATCATGGTTGTGGTTGACAGGGTAAGTAAGGTAGCTCACTTCATTGCAGTGAAGTCTACTAATTCATCTAGTGAGGTAGCTCAGATCTTTATTAGGGAGATAGTTAGATTGCATGGTGTTCCCTAAAATGTCATATCAGACAAAGAAGCCAAGTTCACTACCAAGTTTTGGAAGGATTTGTTTGTAGGCTTGGGGATAGATTTGGCTTTTAGAATAGCTTATCATCCGCAGACAGATGGGTAGACAAAGAGTGAAAAATATTCTTGAGGATATGTTGAGGATGTATGTCATGCATTAGTAGAGAGAGTGGGAGGAGTATCTTCCACTGGTAGAGTTTGCATATAATAATGGGTATCAAGAATCCTTGAGAATGAGTCCGTTTGAGGCTCTGTATGGATGGAGTTGTAATACTCCTATTAGTTGGAGTGCTTCAGTGAACAGGGTGTTGATTGGACTGGATATGTTGGCAGAGATGGAACAATAAATGTAGGTTATTAAGAGGAATTTGAAGGCAACAAAGGACATGCAAAAGAATTATGCATATCTGCATAGAGCATTCAAGGAGTTTCAGGTTGGGGAGCATGTTTACTTGTGCGTCAATCCCAATAGAAGCTCTTTGAGGATTGGATCATGTGCCAAGTTGGCACCTTGGTATTGTGGGCCTTTTGAGATCCTTGAAAAGATTGGACCAGTGGCCTACAGACTTATACTACCACCAACAATGAAAGTCCATTATGTTTTCCATGTTTCATCGTTGAAGAGATATGTGCAGGATGATCATCATGTGATTGATTGGTTTGTATTGCAGGTGGAACCAGAGGGAGAATTCTAGCCAGAACCTCAATGCATATTGCAGCGAAAACTACTCATGCTCCAGAACCAAGAAATGGGTCAAGTTAAGGTGCGGTGGAAGCACTTTGGACCCGATGAAGCTACATGGGAGATGGCTTTATTAGATGCAGACTCTGTATCCTTCATTATTTGTTGGTTCAAGCAAATGAGTTTTTGGTATATGTATATATGTAAGGTTGTAAATACTACAATGAGTTGTGTTATAAAGCTCCCATAAGCGATATGTTTGGTTTTGATTTCAACAGGATATCATTGTAAACACTACATCGAGCTATGTTATAAATCTCCATAGGTAGTATGTTTTGCTTTTAGTGGTTTGCTGGTCATATGTGTCATAGAACACCGAGGACGGTGTTCCCCTAGGGAGGAGGGGTTTGTAACAACCGCGGGTTAAAGTTTCATGTAATAAAGAATAATAAAGGAAAAATAAGACCAAGGTCATGGTACATGTATTCCAAGCTAAATGTTGGGCAAAGCACTATAGTGGGCATCACTTTTGGTTTAATAATGGCTATGAAATTTGGCAAAGGAAAAGAGACAATAATTGACATCTAATTGTGAAAATAAAGGAATAAGAGAAAAAGAAGGTGAAGGGACATATATTTGCATGCTAAGGAAATTAGAGTAAAAATGAAGGAAAATAAAGAAAAAAGAGACATTAATAATAAAAAGGCATCAAAGGATCAGTTCACAACTTTTGTCGGCTTTCGCTTGGATTAGGTTTGAGAGAAAGAGAGAGCTCCAAGAGGAGAAAGCAAGCAAAAAAGCAAAGACAAGTAAATGAATGAAAAGGAAGGAAAACTACAAGCAAAGGAAAGCAAGGAGAAGGTTGGATTCAACAACTTCAACAGGAGGATTTTGCAGGTAACAGGTTGCATGTGTGATTTCCTAGTTGAGGTGTGAATGTATGGTACACGCATTTATTTATTTGGTTCATTTGCTATAATTGGCATGGGTTTTGCCTGGTTTGGCAGTGGTTTCAACCTTGCCTTGCCATTTCCTGGATAGCCATAGTATGATGGGGTTCATTCTTGGTTGACCTTTGGATTTCTGGAAGGCTTTAGAACCAGGTGAAGTGGTCTTAGGAAAATTCCCAAGGGTTGGGGTTGGATATGGTTTTCTCTGGGAAGCCCTCAAAAGGTGGGTGAAGACAAGAAAATTCATCAAGTTATGGTGAAAAATTTCCGAGGCATCCAATCTTGGTTTAGTTTCGTGATCTCTGGACCAGTTTAGGTGAGATCACAGTGGATTGAAGGTGGAGGCGGTTTAACCACTAGAGTCTCTAGTTGATTATGTCTTGGTTTATCCCGTGAGATCCCACATTCATGATTGGAATATGTCACGGGGATGATTGACTGAAAGAAATATTTGGTTTAGCCCGATCTATGGTGTAGTGGTACGTGGAAGTCCCTGACTTGGTTGGATTTTGCATAATATTAATAGGATCTATTTTCCTATTGTTATCTATAAGTACTTGTACTTTTTATTATGTTGATTTGTTTTCTGATTTGTCATGGTTAATATTCTCGTTATACGCTAGTCATAAGCATGGTTTTATGATGTGATCTAGCTATGGATCTTGTTCATGATTTGATAAGTATTTGAATGATTGATGAATGCATGGACTAACAAATGTTGTTGCAACTACTTGAGAGGGAATTAGACCTTCTTGGTGATTCTCAGATGAAGTTTAGAGATTTATGATCAGATATGCATTCATGACCTGTAGCTTACATGTTTACCATATGTTTGACGAAATGTATATCATGTTCTAGGCAACCTATGTCATGTCTCTTCTCAAACACAGTTGTAACATGGTTCTGCTACACAATTTTGCACAATTTTGGCTAAGGAAGAGAATTCATCATTTTCGACTTAGGGACTTAGGAGGCAATTCGATTTAGTTTGGTTGCTAGTGGAATGTGGGGGCCACCCACATGGGAATTTGAATTGGCCCATTGGAATAGCTTGGAGGGAAAGTCGAATAGGTGGATGGAGGGGCCCACATGAAGCAACGGAGGCCCAAGGAGTTATAAGGAGGGAGCAACTCTCATTTTGGGATTCATTCATACATCTTGCAAACAAAATCACTTGACTGTTCACTCTGCTATTTAGCCACGAATCTCTCAAGCAGGAGATTCAACCTCTACTTTAGGGGACCATCTGTGCCCGCCCTAGAGAGGCATTTCTACAAGGGTTTCAGGAGTTCTGGGGTAGTGACATAGCACCACCAACCAGCACAGGGTAGGGAGTGCGTATTTTTGGGCAGCCAGAGAATACGCAGAGGGAGATAGAGGCCAACAAAGATCAAATTGTTTGCCGAAGAGTTAGAGAGTTGAGATAGCAGCAATAGACCAACATTGCTGAGCTATATAGCCAACAAAGCCAACATTCCAGCAGTTCGAATTGTTGGGTTAGGGGACAACACAGGCCACTCAACAATTTTTCGTGGAGCTTAGGAGGTGTCTTTGGCCAAGAGCTCACCTGGGAAGTCATGGATTGGATAGCAAGGGTTAGCCCAACACTTAGGGGGCATTTTTGGGAGGATTTACAGGTAGTTTCCAACAGGCCGAGTTTTGTAGTTGCAGCTGAGGTTAGGCTCCAAGGGGGTCGAATTTTAGAAGTCTAAACCAGCCAAAATCCTTTCAGGGTTTTTCTGGGTTTTTGACAAGGATCCCAGTTATAAAGTTTCATAATTTTCTGAGCACTGAAGGTGGGGTTTTAAGCCATATCTTTGCAGCGGACAATGTAGAATTGCTGGGGATTGAATAGTGCCTTGGGGTCGATTTTGGGAAGTCCAAATCGGGCCAAACTATTTCTGGGTTTTTGTGGGCTTTGGCCAAGGAGTTTGTGGCTGAAGTTTCATCATTTTTTGAGCATTGGTGGAGAAGTTTCTTGCAGTCCCTTTCTAGGAAGCAGTGAAGTTTTCTAGGCAGTGCAAAGCATTAGAGGAGCAGTCATTTCCAACATTTGAGATCATTGTATTATCACTTGGTTTCTGTCACGCTTGACATAGAGGCAAGCCCAGGTGCATTCCTCCATACTATTGTACTGCTCCATTGATTAATAAAATGGCTTAGCTGGTTCTTAATTCCAGAGTTTTTATGAGCATTTGCTGATTGTTTAAAATTTTTGTGCCGTAAATCGTTTTTGCTTTGCATATCACTATTTATTTAAGTTTGGAACATTACAGTGGTATCGAGCATGATCTTGGCCCAATTGTGGAAAATTAGCCAGAAGATCATGGAAGCTTTGGGTATGAGTGCACAGTTATGGGTGAAACCAGAGACAAACCCATGGCTCAAGGGAAATCCAATATGTAGAATTTCTGGGGAAGAATTCATTGGGACGATAAGAGGTTGGCCCAGTTGAGGAGGGTGACAGGCCAAACCCATCCTCACCCTTACAACAAAGACGTTAGAGGTGAGTCGGCCGTGGGGGTGCAACCTTCTACATCGTGTGGGAAAGTCGGCCAGATCAGGGCACCAGATTTCTTGAAAAGGAGTAGACAGGACAAAGACAGTTAAAGGGTGAGACCAGGGGCACTTTTGCTGGTGGAGACTTGGTTTTAGATATCAGGAGCCTGAGGAGGAGGTTGAGCATGATGTTGAGAGCCCACAGGATGGTGAGGAGCACATCGATATACCCGGTGTGGCGCAGGAGTCACCTTTATTAGAGACCTATTTGATAGCCCGAGTTGACACACTAGTGGAGAGGATAGAGCCTACTCACATAGAGCCATTTGTTGAGGAGGTGCTATCCTTGGACGAGATACCAACAGTTGCTGAGGTATCTAGAGCTGTGACTGAGTTTACAGGTGATAGATGCCTACGACAATTCCATCAATTTTAGGCCGACCTTCTACCATTAAAAAGGAAGGCCGCGTTAGTGCGAAAGGCGATTCTGCAGTAGAACGAGGAGCTGGAGGGGATGAGAGTGGTTTGTGCAGAGTCCACAGCCAAATTGACTCACGTTGGGGAGCAGTTGGATTTCCTATTGGTGTAGCTAGAGTGCACATTAGAGCGAGAGAGCAGCCCTCTTCGGGCATACATAGATGAGGCTGGCAACACTGTTAGGTTACCTTTGCCCATTGGACAGAGGGAGACAAAGCTACCTAGTCAGATTGTATGTATTGACCAGGATAGCGAGATGAGACAACCTGAGTTGCATAGGGTGCGACACTGCATGCTGAGGTTGTTTTATGTGCGAGAGTTCGTGCATTCGATGCCTCTCTTAAGGTTGGGTGTCGAGAGATTCTGAGTTGGTATCGGTGGAGTGGACTATGGAGATGGTCTATGGGTGGGCATGGAGATGCATGGTGGTGTGCTATAGTGTGTTGGACTGTGTTGCGGAGTGGGAGTGCCTCACATCACAGTGAGTACATGCGGGGAGTGACAGGTGCAGTGACATAGGTAGGAAGCAGGACGATACAGGATGGCCTAGCTGTAGCCAAGGGTATCCACAGTGTACAAGGGTAGGCTGCAGTGTACAATGGCATTTCCAGGAGTACTGGGATGATTGATGGTATGCAGAGGTGTTAAATTATGGTATGTTCTATGTTTAGAGTAGTTTACTTATCTTTCTTTTATTATCCATAGATTAGCAATCACATGTACATTAAGTAAAGTGCAGATAGAACATTTAAACGATCAATAGAAAACAAGCCAAGACAAGGGACACAAGATGTGGCGGCGAGCCAGGGACAAACCCCAATATGGGGAAACCCTTTGATCAAATCTTCTTTTATCTTCAATAATTCAACAGAGAGAAATAGTGCAAAAGTCTGATTTATATCAGTAGCATCAGCGACATCAACCCTAAAATAATGCAGTCAATATCTGTTAAACCGGAGGTCGGATCACCTTGATTCCTCGGCCAATAAATGTGGCCTTCCAAGGAGAGTCAGCTTCACCTACTGCGCAGTCTAGAGAGAGAGAGAATGCTGGTTAACGCTGGTCAAAGTTCCGATCTGTAGCTTCAGCCCTAAAATCTGTGTCCTCTTTTCCACACATGTGAGAGAGAGAGCCTTTCTGCGCAGGAGAGAGAAGAGACTCTTGTTCTGCGCAGGAGAGGGAGATGTGTGATGAGAAGTGAAGTGTGCAAATGAGGAGAATGCTCCTTGTATTTATATGCAAAACGTTGATGATGAATAGATGTGTCTATTGGGCTTCTGAGCCTACATAAGTCACTGGCTGACTTTGACAATTAGTCCATAATGTAAATAAATTCATATTTCCATAAATACTTATCGGAATTGGATGATCTTTAGATCAATCCTACACCTCTCGACGAGAGGAATCTAAGAAAAATATAATCAGCCATGAATAAGGTGACCCACATGAAGTTTGGCCCTAGTTGCCAATTTTAACACTCCCTCTCAACTAGGGAGAACTTCATCTGCAATTTGTCGGACTGTCATTGCTGTCCATCCATCAAATGCACTGTCTAGTATGGCTTGACCCTTCTACTCTACTCTGCTTTGCTTTGCTCTGCTTTGTTCTGCTCTGCTCTATTCTGCTCTCCTCTGCTTTGCTCGAATTATGAAGAAGAAGAAATGATCGAGGATGTATCATACCATCCTCCACTGACTCGAAGTCAGTCTCAGAGTGTGTACCACTCTCACTAGTCCCAGACCAGTATCATTGATCCTACATCAATGAAGGTCATCCTAGCATAGGGAGTACGGTAGATACAACGATGCGTCCATCTGTATTACTATGGTCCCTATCCTCATTTCCCTGCTCATTGATCAAATGAGAGGTACTTCCCATGAGTCCCAGATTGCATGGGTAGGATGCCTTGACAGGAGAACTAATCTTCCTGTCCACAGGAGAGTGAATCATCCTGTCTAGTGGATGCCATGGAGAACTAATCATCCTGGCCTACAGGAGAGAACGAATCATCCTGTTCCACAATTGCCATGGAGAACACATCATCCAAGCCGACAGGAGAACTAATCATCCTCTTCCATAGTCACCACGGGGTGTCATAGGGGAAGGTTGAACCTCTTACCCTGTACAAAGTGCACCAACAGGGGATGGTGAGTCACCCTATGGTCATATGTCGCTCCAAGAAGTACCCCGCGCCCCCCCTGGAGCTCCCAGAGCTCAGTACATCATACTTGACCCTCATCAAAGGGTCTCTGAACGACACAAAGTCGTTCTCAGAAAGTCAGGAATTTGATCTTTCCTAGGGGCTTTGTCAGAATGTCGGCGACCTGTTCATCTGTACCGATATGTTGGAGCCTTATTGCTCCTCTCTGCACCATATCTCAAATATAGTGGTACCTAATATCAATATGCTTGGAGTGATCATGAAATACAAGATTTTCTGATAAACGGATCCGGCTTTGGTTGTCACGTAGAATCACGATGGTATCCAATGTAAATCCAAACAACTCACTGAAGAGCTTTCGCAACAAGGCTGCCTCACAGGAGGCCATGCTAGCAGCAATGTATTCTGCCTCGACGGTGCTCAGAGCCACTGACTTCTGCTTCCTGCTCATCCAGGATATCGAGGCAGATCCCAAAGAGAAACAGCACCCGGATGTGCTCTTCTGATCCTCCACATTGCTTGTCTAATCAACATCAATATACCCAAGTAGCCTCACATTTTCGGTAGTGTATCTTAATCCATGAGTGATTGTGCCACGAAGATATCTCAGTAGATTCTTGGCACCAATCCAATGTGAGTGACGAGGCTCAACCATATGTTTGCTCAAAGTGTTGACTGCAAAGCATATATCTGGACGGGAGTTCACCAAGAACATCAATGCTCCGCGAGCTGTCAATACTCGGTAGCATTTCGTAAAACGGGTTCGGCAGCACTATTGCTTAACTTCTTAAAGTTAAGCTCCATTGGGGTAGTTACGGTCTTGCAGTCCACCATGCCGAATCTTTCCAGTATCTTCACCACATACTTTCCTTGAGATAGGAAAATCTCCCCTAGTTTCTGCTAGACTTCGAGTCCTAGGAAATAGTGCATCGTCCTACGAAATAGTGCATGCGTCCTAGATCTTTCATCTCGAATTCAGAATCCAGCTCCCTCTTACATTTGTGAAGGAGAAGGTCTGCACCTGTTAGGAAGAGGTTGTCAACATAAAGCATTAGTATGAGAGGCTTGTCATCTATAACCTTAAAGTAAAGGTTAGGGTCGGCTTCACTCCTAGTGAATCCCAGTTTCATCAAGTAGCTATCGATCCTCTCATACCATGCTCGGGGTGCTTGCTTTAGCCCATAGAGGGCCTTCTTCAATCTGCACACATGAGATTCTCGATCATAAATCTCAAATCCTTCGGGTTGCTCCACGTAGACCTCCTCTTTGATCGAACCATGTACGAATGCAGTTTTGACATCCATCTAATGTAGGTTCCATCCTTGCGAAGCAGCAAGGGCTATGATCAAGCGGATAGTGGTATATCGGGCAACAGGTGTGTTGACCACTGCGTGTCAACTACCCATAGCAGTACACTCCCTTTTCTTTGCAAAAGGGATAGCGCTTGATCGACATGACTGTGCCATTCGACAGTCATCATCCACTTGATCATATTAAGTTGTAAACCCAGTCTGCATGTTGAATTGTAAATAATCTTAGCAGAGTTGAGTCATGTATGTAAATTGCCTAGGTGGACCTAATTTTCTAATGACAATCTACGTTCCAGAAGGTTTTTCGTCTCACCGATCCATGATCGGCAGAGTTTTCCTTCAACTTGACTCCAAAGCCAGAATGAATTTTGTCATTAGTCTTAGGAGAATCCTAGTGTGTTAATCTGCTAGATTATGTTTGGTCGCAGAACTAGGTGGTCTATGAGGGTCTATGTCAAAGGGTTTTTCCCCTTTGAGATGTAAAATTGTAAAAGTCATGATGTAAAGTGTCTTGAGGGTTAGGAAATATTTTAATCCCCTCATGAGTCCTATGTCCTAGGTCCTAGGGAATTTTTTCCAAAGGCTGAGTTTGAGGATCCATAATAAAAAATAAAAATAATAATAAATTAAAAATAAAAATAAATATAAAATAAAATAGAATAAAAACTTAAAAAAATAATAAAATAATAATATTTTGAGAATTTCAATTTTTTAATGCATTAAAAATTTGACGGATGAGATTATGAGATATCTTGATCCTCATCTATGGTCGAGATCATTTTGACGTGGATCACTCAAACTAGTTGTTGGGAATTTTTCCTTTAAATAGGGTGCTAGGGGTCATTTGAGATCATTTGATTTGTGAGTCTTGTGCTGAAGAAGCTCTCTTGTAAACCTTTTTTGGTGCTAATAAAGAAAGACTTTGGGGTCGAAATCTTGCTGGTGTTACTCTCTGGAAGTGCTGTGAGCTATTTTATTTTCTGCATGTTTTAATTTTCAGCCATTAGTAACAGCTTATTGAAGAGTATTGTTGAGCATAGGTATCTTGTTCACTTGCTAGGGTTTGAATGGTATTAGTTTTTCTGAAGTAATGGCAAGTATCTCCATTGCTTTTGAGATCTAGTACTGCTTTTTCTCTCTCTATTGATGGTTGAAGTGAGCTGTGCAGGAAACCCTTATCAAAGAAAACCAGCGGGTGTTTGGGGAAGTTCTCGGCTGAACCAGCCAACTCCCGCAAGCATTTTCTTGCAGAGCCCAGCTAGTTTTGATCCTGGGTTAATCATTTAGTTTATTTTCCTGAATTGCATGAGAGATTTTCTAAAGTTTCTCTTATAGTAAAACTGGAATTTTGATCATATTACTGCTGTTATTGATAAATCTGGCTGTTCAAGAGTCAAAAGCTGTAAATACTGTTTAGATCATCCAGGGTTTAAATTTTGTTTTATGCACATATCATATTAGGGTTTGCCTTTCTTCTGCGGGTTACAGGTGCTTTTAGAGCAGGGAAAATCATATCTAAAATTTCGTGGAGAGCTTCAGTCGTTTCTTTTGGCAATCTGGTCACACCGGCCCCCAAACGCTGCATAGCTCCCATCCGACTTGCGTTTTCATTCATAAAAAAAAACTCCCCCGCTGCAATAACCATTTCGCAGTCCTTTTCTCACCGTTATACTTTCTCCATGCTGCTTAATCTCTCGCTGTTCGCATACCTCCTCTCCACGCCGCCTTCTAGTTGATCCCCGCGTACAAACCTGTAGTCATATTAACCAAACGAAATTCGATTTTTTTGGGGGTCTTGACGTGAGTCTACCTGCGTTTCTGGTCTCAGCGGAAGATTATCTGCGTGGGGCTTTTCCTTCCATGCTGCTGCTCGTTCTGCCGTCCTCTAAAACTGCCGTGGGCATGCACCAGCTCAAACGCAGAAAGGATTCAAACAAACCGACGTGGGTGAAGGGTTTTCCGTGGCTGCCGTCCAGTTGCTGAAGCTACAAACCTGCAAGAGCACGTTTCGATTTTTCTTTACGGGCCAGGTATCTGCATTTTTGGTGTTATTAGATGCGTGGAAAGGTTGAATTTTTTTTGCGTAAGTCTCTTCTCCATTTGCGTAGGAAGAAAGTCGTCGTTTTTTTATTTAGGTTCAGCGTAGATTCAATTTACATTTAGATTATAGTTTAGTTCATAATTAGACTTTAATGTAAAGTTTTGTTTTGAAAATATAAAAAATAAAAATAAAAAAGATTCATTTATAAAATTTCTTTAGGCTTTAGACTTAGTTTTGATTTTTTATAGTTTTAGGTTTAGATTAAATTTAAATTAGATTTTTCATTTTTTAGGGTTTGTTTTAAGTTTAAAAATTAAAATTCATAAAAAAAATTATAAAACTTTTAAAAATCATAAAAAATATAAAATATCAAGACTTAAAAATATCCTTTTATTTAGACTTTAGATTAAATTTTAATTTCAAGTTTTGTTTTAGTTTAGATTTTTAGTTTTAAAATTTTATTTTTTTTTTTAAAATATAACAATAAAAAATTCCAATAAAAATTATATAAAAATTAAAAAGAAAAAGCATATAGAAATTGTTTTTCTTATAGTTTTTTTGATTTAATTTAGTATCATTTAGATTTTTAGTTTTAAAAATTTTATTTTATCTGAAAAACATAAAAATATTTTGGAAATATTTTGCCAAGTTCAGTCTTGGCTCGGGATCTATCACGTTTTCATCTTTTCTGCCGAGGCAAAAGTTTTGATGTGAAATAAATGTTTATCATCTTTTATATGATTTGGCATGCTTGAATGATCATGAATGAGATATTTGATTAGCATTTAAAATTGGATGGTTGTGTATGGAAGCTTTATCTTTCGAAATTTTTAATCACTGGAAAAGCACTGTGCGTTTATCGAATATCTTACATTACTTGAGTTATCTGATGGTTAATGATTGTTAACGAATTCATCTTTCCACAACATTTAATAGATAATCTTTCAACCTTTAACTCCATAAGGCACTGGTCTATTTAATATAATCAATTAAGTGCTCGTTTCCTTTTGTGTCTCCCAAGCCAACTGGTTCACAGTTGGTCATCCACTTTCCTATAGGGTCTACCCCCCTTAGCCGTGGGAGACAGGCTTAAACGGAGAGATCGGGGATCAGAGTGACAACCCCTGATCTGAGCGTTGTCATGACGATCTGTGCGACAACATTTTTTGGCGCCGTTGCCGGGGATAGAGTTTTTTCTGTCCTTGGTCCTTTCCTTCCGAGCTTTACCGTGTTTCACTTCCTGTCCGGGTGGCAAGTCCACTTCATATATTATTTTCAAGAGTGTATACTAGAAGACATCCAAGTAGTCTGTGCAATCCTGCTCTTGATCCTGAAAGGGCCCTCAGAGTACGATTATACAAACTCTCTTCTCGTACACTTCTTGTTAATCTCGGACAAGAAGCCCTCTCTGATATCCATCTTCTTTTTACTGGTCCAGTTGAGCACGACCATGGACACATTCTCCCCATGTAACTTTGCTAATATTCCGGGTTATCCCAATGATATTCCAAAACATGGAATGGATAAATTGCCTATCTTTCAGGGAGATAACGCAATCAGTGCCAATTCGCATCTGAAAGCTTTTAGTTCATGGTTGGGGAAATACGCAAGGGCCGCTGATTTTAATCATGAAGATGTTAAAATGACCCTTTTTGTTCTAACTTTGGAGGGTGACGCTCTAGATTGGTTTACAGAAAAGCCTCAAAATTCATTTGATTCCTTACAATAGATTGTTAACGCTTTTAAAGAAAAGTATGGGGACAAGCGAGAGGGAAGACACCTTGTGAAAGCTATTAGCATAATCAAAAAGAGAGAGAATGAAACCGCTGAAGAATTTAATAAAAGGTTTAATGACATTATTACAGAATTACCTTAAGACTATAAACCTACCAACAAATCTCTTCGAGATTTTTACATTGATGCATTTAGTCCTGAGCCATCTTATGAGTTAAGGCATGCTAGACTTAATGATTATAGGGATTGCCAAGCCTTAGCTATAGAACTTGAAAAGGACAAGGCAGCATCTAGAAAGTCTGAGATCCCAGGTTTCGACAGGGCTGCTATGAAACTAAAAGAACCTAAAGGAAAAGCAGTTCAAGAACCTGAAAGTGAGCTTGTTCTCAAATTGCTTCAAAAGATTGAAACCATGGAAATTAATCATACTAAGGAAATAGCCACTTTGCATAATAGGTTGGTCCAAATGGAAAGAACGCAAACACAAAATTTCCAGCCTCGAAATAATAATAACAGAAATAACAATTGGCAAAAGAAGGGTCAATCTAGTGAGTAGAGACCCCCTAATCCGTTTACTAATTTGGTTGATAATGCTCCTCCTTATTGTCGGGTTTGTGATGCTCTTCATGAAGAAGCCACTTGCCCTATCGTTAGAAGAATTTTAGATAACGGGATGTTTGGAACGGGTGATCAAATAAATGTGGTAGGTAGCAAGTTTCCTTTGTCTATGAATGATTGGATAGAGGTCAAGGAAAATAGTTGTGATGTTACGAATCCTTCATCGGCTTTTAGTATAAATAACCTTGAAAATGAAGATGATATTTTGGCTAGGTTATATGGTGAAAAATCCTCTCCCGAGCAAATCTTGGAAATTGCTAGAGATAAAGGTTTGACCTACCAGAGAAGGGATAAAGATCAAAGCGGGAATCAAATTCCCCCTCGAATTTTTAACCCTGGTTTAAACTCTGGATTTGATGTCGATTTGGGAAGTTGGTTTAACAATGCCAAAATCTGGGTTCCTGTCTCCGAGATTGCTAAAATCCCTTCCCAAAGAGATAAGTTACTAAAAGCTATCCAAGGTCCTCAAATAAATATTTCTCAACAGAAGAATCAAGAGGTTGACTATCATGATGCTCCCATATATTTGCAAAGCTTAGATGCTGATAACAAAGATCACCAACCTTTCTTTATCACCTTGTTGGTTAATGGATATAAATTGAATAATTGCATGTTGGATTCTGGTGCATCAGCTTGTGTA
>APFE030850152.1:45255-66702 GCA_000404065.3 Pinus taeda
TTGGTGTCCCTGCTAAGATCACTACTGACAATGCCAAAGCTTTTAGTTCCTCAGAGTTTTCATCTTTCTGTTTCAAGTATGGGATTGTCTGGCTGAATCAAGTAACAAGAATCTCATAACCATTATCAAGAAGATAGTAGGAGATAGTAAGAGATCATGGGATAGCAAAATCAAGTATGCTTTATGGGCAGATAGAATCACTAAGAAGAAGGCTACTGGTAAATCTCCCTTTGAATTAGTTTATGGCTTGGATGTAACCTTACCTGTGCACCTTAGGTTGCCAGCTTTTCAGCTCCTTCAAAATTTTTCTACTGATAAAGATGTTGTTCAGAATAGAATACATCAGATTGTGGAGTTAGATGAAGCTCGTAGGACAGCGTTTGATGCTATATGTAAAAATCAATCTAACATTAAGAAAAGCTTTGATAAATATTCTCAATCTAAATCTTTGCAGGCGGGAGATATGGTATTGCTTTGGGACTGCAAAAATGAGAAACAAGGAAAACATAAGAAGTTCGACAGTTTGTGGCTTGGACCATACATCATTCGAGACATAGCCGAACCAAACTCATTCCACTTGAGCAGATTGGATGGTGAAACACTTGATCTACCTGTGAATGGCCAAATGCTCAAGCTGTTCTTCAAAGATGATATCTGATTCCATGGGGCATCCTTTGTATTGTATTTCTAACCCTACTCCTTGTCATTTTCAGCATTTCGTTTCTGTTTTAGGATTAGATTTACTTTTCATGTTACTAGATAGTTAATAAATGAAGAGCTTCTATCTTTCATGTGCTTAAATGTTATATGATGATTTTTGAATGGATGCTACTTATTTCTGCTGTGTGTTGCGTGGGTGCAGATTCTGGATTCTCACATTCCTACAGTGCAGCAACGTGTTCCCAAGTAGAGCCAGATGTTGACCACTGCGTGTCAACTACCCATAGCAATACACTCCCTTTTCTTCACAAAAGGGATAGCGCTTGATCGACATGACTGTGCCATTCGACAGTCATTATCCACTTGATCATATTAAGTTGTAAACTCAATCTGCATGTTGAATTGTAAATAATCTTAGCAGAGTTGAGTCATGTATGTAAATTGCCTAGGTGGACCTAATTTTCTAATGATAATCTACGTTCCGGAAGGTTTTTCGTCTCATCGATCCATGATCGGTAGAGTTTTCCTTCAACCTGACCCCAAAGCCGGAATGAATTTTGTCATTAGAGTCTTATGAGAATCCTAGTGTGTTAATCTGCTAGATTATGTTTGGTTGCAGAACTGGGTGGTCTATGTCAAAGGGTTTTTCCCCCTTGAGATGTAAAATTGTAAAAGTCATGATGTAAAGTGTCCTGAGGGTTAGGAAATGTTTTAATCCCCTCATGAGTCCTAAGTCTTAGGTCATAGGGAATTTTTTCCAAAGGTTGAGTTTGAGGATCCATAATAAAAAATAAATAATAATAAAAAAATAAAAAATAATAATATTTTGAGAATTTCAATTTTTTAATGCATTAAAAATTCGACAGATGAGATTAAGAGATATCTTGATCCTCATCGACAGTCGAGATCATTTTGACGTGGATCACTCAAACTAGCTGTTGGGAATTTTTCCTTTAAATAGGGTGCTAGGGGTCATTTGAGATCATTCGATCTGTGAATCTTGTGTTGAAGAAGCTCTCTTGTAAACCTTTTTTGGTGCTAATAAAAAAAGACTTTGGGGTCGAAATCTTACTGGTGTTACTCTCTGGAAGTGCTGTGAGCTATTTTATTTTCTGCATGTTTTAATTTTCAGCCATTAGTAACAGCTTATTGAAGAGTATTGTTGAGCATAGGTATCTTGTTCACTTGCTAGGATTTGAATGGTATTAGTTTTTCTGAAGTAATGGCAGGTATCTCCATTGCTTTTGAGATCTAGTACTGCTTTTTCTCTCTCTATTGATGGTTGAAGTGAGCTGTGCAGGAAACCCTTATCAAAGAAAATCAGCGGGCGTTTGGGGAAGTTCTCGGCTGAACCAGCCAACTCCCGCAAGCATTTTCTTGCAGAGCCCAGCTAGTTTTGATCCTGGGTTAATCATTTAGTTTATTTTCCTGAATTGCATGAGAGATTTTTAGAAGTTTCTCTTATAGTAAATCTGGAATTTTGATCATATTACTGCTGTTATTGATAAATCTGGCTATTCAAGAGTCAAAAGCTGTAAATACTGTTTAGATCATCTAGGGTTTAAATTTTGTTTTATGCACATATCATATTAGGGTTTGCCTTTCTTCTGCAGGTTACAGGTGCTTTTAGAGCAGGGAAAATCATATATAAAATTTCGTGGAGAGCTTCAGTCGTTTCTTTTGGCAATCTGGTCACACCGGCCCCCAAACGCTGCATAGCTCCCATCCGACCTGCATTTTCATTCATAAAAAATACTCCCCTGCTGCAATAACCAATTCACAGTCCTTTTCTCACCGTTGTACTTTCTCCACGCTGCTTAATCTCTTGTTGTTCGCATACCTCCTCTCCACGCCGCCTTCCAGTTGATCCCCGCGTACAAACCTGTAGTCATATTAACCAAACGAAATTCGATTTTTTTTGCGGGTCTTGACGTGAGTCTGCCTGCGTTTCTGGTCTCAGCGGAAGATTATCTGCGTGGGGCTTTTCCTTCCACGCTGCTGCTCGTTCTGCCGTCCTCTAAAACTGCTGTGGGCATGCACCAGCTCAAATGCAGAAAGGATTCAAACAAACCGACGTGGGTGAAGGGTTTTCCGTGGCTGCCGTCCAGTTGCTGAAGCTACAAACCTGGAAGAGCACGTTTCGATTTTTCTTTACGGGCCAGGTATCTGCATTTTTGGTGTTATTAGATGCGTGGAAAGGTTGAATTTTTTTTGCATAAGTCTCTTCTCCATTTGCGTAGGAAGAAAGTCAGTCTTTTTTTTTATTTAGGTTCAGCGTAGATTCAATTTACATTTAGATTATAGTTTAGTTCATAATTAGATTTTAATGTAAAGTTTTGTTTTGAAAATATAAAAAATAAAAATAAAAAAGATTCATTTATAAAATTTCTTTAGCTTTAGACTTAGTTTTGATTTTTTATAGTTTTAGTTTTAGAATAAATTTAAATTAGATTTTTCATTTTTTAGGCTTTATTTTAAGTTTAAAAATTAAAATTCATAAAAAAATTATAAAACTTATAAAAATCATAAAAAAATTAAAATATAAAAAGATTCAAAAAGTTCTTTTTTATTAGACTTTAGATTTAGATTAAATTTTAATTTCAAGTTTGTTTTAGTTTAGATTTTATTTTTAAGTTTTGTTTTCTTTTAAATATAACAATAAAAAATTCAATAACAATTATAAAATTAAAAAAAAAAAGGCATATAGAAATTGTTTTTCTTATAGTTTTTTTGATTTAATTTAGTATCATTTAGATTTTTAGTTTTAAAAATTTTATTTTATCTGAAAAACATAAAAATATTTTGGAAATATTTTGCCAAGTTTAGTCTTGGCTCGGGATCTATCACATTTTCATGTTTTCTGCCGAGGCAAAAGTTTTGATGTGAAATAAATGTTTATCATCTTTTATACGATTTGGCATGCTTGAATGATCATGAATGAGATATCTGATTAGCATTTAAAATTGGATGGTTGTGTATCGAAGCTTTATCTTTCGAAATTTTTAATCACTGGAAAAGCACTGTGCGTTTATCGAATATCTTACATTACTTGAGTTATCTGATGGTTAATGATTGTTAACGAATTCATCTTTCCGCAGCATTTAATACATAATCTTTCAACCTTTAACTCCATAAGGCACTGGTCTATTTAATAAAATCAATTAAGTGCTCATTTCCTTTCATGTCTCCCAAGCCAACTGGTTCACAGTTGGTCATCCACTTTCCTATAGGGTCTACCCCCCTTAGCCGTGGGAGACAGGCTTAAACGGAGAGATCGGGGATCAGAGTGACAGCCCCTGATCTGAGCGTTGTCGTGACGGTCTGTGCGACAACAAGGTGCAAATATCTTGTCATAGTCTATACCTTCCTTCTGGGAGAAGCCTCGAGCGACAAAATGAGCCTTATACTTTTCCGTACTTCCATCAACTGCATGCTTCATCTTGTAAAGCCATTTAGAAGTGACAACTGTCTTGTCTTAGGGTCTGGGGACCACATCCCAGACATCGTTCTTCATAATAGACTCATATTTTTCGGTCATAGCATCCTTCCATACTTGATGCTTGATGACATCTGTGAATGATGAAGGCTCATTTTGGATGATCGTGCTCATGATAGTCAGGTATTCCTGATACCTGTTCGGCTTCTTACTTTCACAAAAGGTTCCATGGGGCGCTGTGTGTCCTTCATCATCATCAAGTGTCCCCCTAAGCCATGAAGCCTCTTCCTTGAAGAGGAAGACTCAGGTGGTGGAGGATCAATAAGATCCATAGGTTCTTCCACATCGGGCATTGTCTCATCTTCCTTTTCCTTAGGTTCCGTGGTGTCAACTTCTTTAGATCCCCTTAAAGTAGGAAGGTTGTCTACTTTGCTAAGAGCCATATCTTTGTCAAAGGTGACATCATGACTAATCTCGACTTCCCTTTGACCAACTACATAGATTCTATAGCCCTTAGTATTTTCGCTATAGCCCACGAAGATTCCTTTCTTTCCAAATGCACCCAATTTATTCCTTTTCTCTTTCGGCACATGAAAATATACAGGGCTTCCAAAAATTCTAAAATGAGATACGTCAGGTTTCTTACCAGTGAACATTTCTTCAGGAGTTTTGGAACCCAATGCTTGATGAGGGCATCGGTTTTGTACATATACGACGGTGTTTGCAGCTTCGGCCCATAGAAACTTCGGAAGTCTTTGATCATGGAACATAGCACAGACAACTTCCACAATTGTACGGTTCTTCCTTTCCGCCACACCATTTTGCTCAGGAGTATAGGGTGTAGTGGTCTCTCTCTTATTGCCAACCTCTTTGCAAAAGTCATGAAACTCATTGGATTCATATTCAGTCCCATTATCAATCCTTAGGATCTTGATCTTCTTTTTGGTTTGATTCTCGATCAAGGCTTTGAAGTGTCGAAACCAGGAGAACACTTCATCCTTCTTTTTCAAGAAATATATCCAAGTCTTGTGAGAATAATCATCTGTAAAAGTGAGGTAATATACGTATCCTCCCAAGGAGTTCTCATGCATCATACCGGATATGTCTGAGTGAACTAACTGCAATATATCGGAGGTCTTGCTTTGGCTTGACGGGAATGGTCCCCTTTTTAGCTTTCCTTCGGCACATCCTGGACATACACCTTCTTGCTCTAATATGAACTTGGGCATCTCGGCCGCCATTTTTCTTACATTAGGTAGAGCTTTATAATGAAGGTGAACAAACCTCCGATGCCATAGTTCGGACTAAAGAGATGTGTCACAGGTCATGACACCCAGTGGACTTCCTCCGACCTGATATAATGAATCAACTCGAAGCCCAATAGTAAAAGCATCTTTATAGTCCTTTTTCCATACATGTACCTTGCCATCGCTGAAAGCCACCTTGTAACCTTTATCTTCCATTGCTGAAATGGACACTAGGTTCTTTTTGAGATCAAGTACATATAATACATCTTGTAAGTGGATGGTATTACCTTGATTCAATTGAAGAGTGACATTTCCTACACCTTTCACAAGATATTTTGAATTGTCTCCAAGAACAATTTCCAGGTTGGTTTCTTTCTCTACCAGATTATAGAGAGCTTCTTTGTAACCAGTGAAGTGCCTTGAGGCACACACTATCAATAAGCCAATTTCCCAGCGAGTCCGGGGGAGTAGTGGTAAATAGAGCAGCTGGTACATAATACTCATTTTGCTTGTTGTTAATAATGTTAGATTCATACTTGGAATTTCTTGCCTTCTTGAATGGTTGTCCTCTTCCTTGATTTCCAACACTCCTTTTACCCGGCCATTTGACCTGCCATTTCTTTGATTGCCTTGAGAGGGATTTTGATCATCATCCCAGTGTGAGTTCCTTTTATCAGGACACTCCCTTGCATAATGACCTGGTTTATTGCAATGGTAACATCATCCTTTTTCACCCTTTGGTCTAACCTTCTTCCATTCTTGCTTCTTCTTGAATGCATCTAGCCATTAATTCCTCAAATCCAGGAATTACATTATTGTTGAGGAGAGTAGTCCTGAATATATACCATTCAGATGGTAGTCCTCCAAGAGTTGTGAGTGCCATTTCCCCTGTCAGGAATGACTTCCCCAATAGATAGGAGATCTTTCTTGAGCTCGGTGATCCTTAAGAAATATGCTTGCATATTTTCATCTTTGTCCTTCTTAATTTCCTTCAGCTTATTTCTAAGAAACAAAACTTGATTTGCATCATTAACTTTAAATAAAATCACCAGTCTATCGTAGATTTCCTTGGAGGTGTTCAACTCAGAAACATAGGCCACCAAGTGCTTGTCGATAGAGTCTCGGATGGTCTTCTTTGCTTTGAATTCTCCCTTGGTCCATTTGTTCCTGGCAGCAGCAGATGCATTTGATGGAGGCTCGACAACTCCGCCTCTCACATGGTCCAACACTTCTTGTTCTTCTAATGTTAGATCAAGAGACATCTTCCATCCGTGCTAGTCAGACTTCTCACTGAGTTTGTCTTCAGCAGGGAAGTGTGTTGAGGACTCCATAATTCTTTTTAGATAGCCTTGTCTTCGGTGATTTCTCTTGCTCTTGCTTGGGCTTTGTCTCCAACTCACCTCTTATGCCATGCTAAATTATGGTATGTTCTATGCTTAGAGCAGTTTACTTATCTTTCTTTTATTATCCACAGATTAGCAATCACATGTACATTAAGTAAAGTGCAGATAGAACATTTAAATGATTAACAAAAGACAAGCCAAGACAAGAGACACAAGATGTGGCGGCTAGCCAGGGACAAACCCCAATATGGGGAAACCCTTTGAGAAAATCTTCTTTTATCTTCAATAATTTAGCAGAGAGAAATAGTACAAAACTCTGATTTATATTAGCAGCATCAGCGGCATCAGCCCTAAACTAGGGTAGTCAATATCTGTCAAACCGGAGGTCGGATCACCTTGATTACTGTGTCAAAAAATGTGGCCTTCCAAGGAGAGTCAGCTTCACCTACTGCGCAATCTAGAGAGAGAAAATGCTGGTCAACGCTGGTCAAAGTTCCGATCTACAGCTTCAGCCCTAAAATCTACATCCTCTTTTCCAGACGTGTGAGAGAAAGAGCCTTTCTGCACAGGAGAGAGAAGAGACTCTTTTTCTGCATAGGAGAGAGAGATGTGTGATGAGAAGTGAAGTGTGCAAACAAGGAGAATGCTCCTTGTATTTATATGCAAAATGTTGATGATGAATAGATGTGTCTGTTGGGCTTCTGAGCCTACATAAGTTGCTGGCCGATTTTGACAATTTGTCCATAATCTAAATAAATTCATATCTCCATAAATACTTATCGGAATCGGATGATCTTTAGATCAATCCTACACCTCTCAACAAGAAGAATCCAAGAAAAATATAATCAGCCATGAATAAGGTGACCCACATGAAGTTTGGCTCTAGTGGCCAATTTTAACAAGAGGCGTATGGTGCTGCACAATGAGGTCTTGGAGCGTTGCCTCTAGGGACACTGATGGATGGAGATACCGGATATACTTTTGGGTGTAGTTCACCCAGGATCAATGGGGACACAGATGAGCGATACTTGATGGTATCCGCGGGGACTCACACTCCTGACCCTCTTCTATGTCACTTATAGGAACGGGCGATCTGGTTGTTGTCCTTTAACACTCTGGGCACGAGCAATAGGGGACGAGGAGCTCACCTAAGATATTTGGATGACACTTGGTGCGATAGAGGGGAGACTTTTCAGTGGGGGCATCAAGTCGGTGCGCGAGTTGACAACCACAGGTCGAGGGATGAGGTGATCACCGACAGGGATGGCATATCATTCATCATTGATCCTATGCTTATGGAGCTGGTCACAAGGGAGACATGTTTCACTCTTTCCACATGGCATGTTTGGACCATACATGAGCAGAGGATACCGTGTCTAGTTGAGATAGTTATCTAGTATGTATTCGGGTTCCCGACATTGTATCGATACATTCTCTAGGAGGCGGGTAGCCGAACCAGTGGCAATGGTTGGCAGGAGCAGGATGGATCCGCATACACTGAGTCGATTGCGTGTATAAGATACCCATCTATTGGTTGCATTTAGGGGGTAGCTATTTGGCACATGTGGTTTCCAATGGTCATCAGTGCTACACAGTGGAAGGCACCAGACAATTTAGCATACCTTAGATTAGTTCATGATGTATGGAGCCTATATATGGGTGGCATGCAGGGACTAGAGATGAGGGCCAAAGGGATTCCATCGGTTGTCAGGGCTATGTCGCAGCAGGTCTGCCTATGGGACGTAGGGATTCAATTCATTGATAGATCACTCGTGATGAGCAGAGTCGTGGCAGAGAGTGATATAGTTCGCTCTTGGGATGACACATGGGGGTTCACAGAGGGTTTCATCATATGGGGAGGTAGACATTCTCTATTGCTGCACATGTTCGGAGTTAGATTTGGATGGGTAGGTGTAAATTATAGGTATGTTCTATGCTTAGAGAAATTTATTTCAATTTTCACAGTTAGCTCAATATCTTTTCCAGATTAGCAATCACATCAACATTAAAGTAAATTGCAGATAGAACATAAACATAGATCGCAGAAGACAAGCCAAGACAAGAGGACACAAGATGTGGCGCTCGCTAGGGACAAACCCCAATCTGGGGAAACCCTTGATCAATTCCTTTTATATGTTCTTCAATAGTTCAACAGAGAGAGAGAGAGATAGTACATATACAACAGAAGTCAACACTTTGACTTATCTAAGTAAGAACATAGATCATCTCTAAGTAGATCATACATGAGGTAGCTGAAATCAGTTGAAGACATGCTGCTTCAACTGATTTCCTAGGTGACTCCATCACAATGCTGCACCTATCATTGTGCTGCATCTCATCATCATGCTGCACCTCACTGTGCTGCACCATTCTGCACCCATCATCACTCATCATGCTTCACCAATCATGACTGTACCCATCACTGTACTGCATCATGTGCCATTGCTGCACCATGTTTGTCACTGTTGCCCTATGTGCTTGCTGCACCATGCTTGCTACCATGTGCTTGCTGCACCTTGCTTGCTACCATGTGCTTGCTGCACCTTGCTTACCATACTGTTGTCCTAATGTGCTTGCAGCACCATGGTTACCATGCTGTCCCATTGTGTTTGCAACACCATGCTTACCATGTTGTCCCATTGTGTTTGCAGCACCATGCTTACCATGCTATCCCATTGTGTTTGCAACACCATGCTATTGCCGCTGTCCCATTGTAACATTGTTGTACCATGCTGCTGTCCCAATGTGTTTGCAGCACCATGCTATTGCTGCTGTCCCATTATAACATTGTTGTACCATGTTGCTGTCCCAATGTGTTTGCAGCACCATGCTATTTCTGTTGTCCCATTGTAACATTGTTGTACCATGCCATTGCTTCTGTCCCACTGTTAGCATTATTGTGCCTGCACTTTTGGTTAGGGCATGTGCCACTACCCTTAACCCAACACACATCAAGACTAGCCCTCTAAATGACTGCGTCCTAGTTAAGGTAGAGTGCTGCCTCCTCATACTGCTGTTTTGGGCATATGGCAGCCCCTCAAGTCTACACGCAACCCTGTTTTGGAGTGGCTAGGCTTGCGGCCTACCACAGATCTCTGCGGCACCCTAACAACCCTCCAAAACAATCAACCTTACCTCTTGCTGCCCTCAACCAATCCGCAATTCTTCTTTCCTAACTCGGCCTTCATGCAAATGTGAACAAATCATCAAAATACATCCACTGCACCTTTAGCAACTCGACCTTCAACCACAGATTTCTCCCACGCTGTCCCAAAATCTCCTCGGCCTCCTTTATGGCAACATGGTCCTCCAAAAGACCCACGACTTTACTGCAGCTAAGACCTATTTGGGCGGAGCATATAGGAGTCTGCAATTAGGGCTCCTTCTATCATTGCGTCTAGGGTTAGATCTCCCCTCTAAGACTGCGGCTAGGGCATCCTCCTTAGGATTGCGTTTTCCTTGCTAGGTTATCATCTCTAGGGCATCTCCCTTAGTCTCCTTTCCTCCTACATCTAGGGCTTCATCATCTATATTTCTCTTGCCACTAAAACCTAGAACAAGTGGAGAGAAATCAAGAGTGAAGTGTGTGTAGAAATGATTATCAAGTCACCTCCTTTTATACTAAAACGTTGAGCACATGTGTGGGTTATTTGGTTGCTAGCCGACCTTGACGAATTGTCTTATAACACAAATAAATTCATAACTCCATGAATACTTATTGGAATCGGATGATCTTTAGATCAATCCTACACCTCTCAATGAGAGGAGTCCAAGAAAAAAATCAGTTGCCATAAATAAGATGACCCACATGGAGTTTGGCCCTAGTTCCCAATTTTAACACTCCCTCTCAACTAGGGAGAACTCCATCCGCTGATCCATTTGCCAGACTGTACTATCTCTACCAATAGTGCCCTGCATTGCTCTGCTGAAGCCTGAACCATGAAGAAGAAGAATTGATCGAGAATGTTTCATACCATTCTCTACTGACCCGAAGTCAGTTTCATATGAAGAGAGTGTGTCATACCACTCTCACTGATCCCAGATCAGTTCCAAAAGAGAGTGATTTATGTCACTCTTACTGACTTGAAATCAGTTTCATTGATCCCAGATCAATATCAAAAGGGAGTGTCTCAAACCACTCATACTGATCCTAGATTAGTTTCATTGATCCCAGATCAATGGAGGTCATCCTAGCATAGGGAGTACGGTAGATACAACGATGCATCCATCGATAGTACTACTATGGTCCCTAACCCCATTTCCCTGCTCATTGGCCAGATGAGAGGTACTTCCCATGAGTCCCAGCCTGCATGGGTAGGATGCCTCGACAAGAGAACCACTCATCCTGCCCATAAGTCGCCATGGGCTATCACAGGGGAACGCTGAACCATTCACCCCGTACACAGCGCACCATTAGGGGAGGGTGAGTCGCCCTATGGTCGCTTGTTGCTCCAAGAAGTACCCTAAGCCCCCCGGAGCTCCCAGAGCTCAATGTATGCATCATACAGAACCCTCATAAGAAGGTCTCTCAACGACTCCAAGTCATTCTTGAAAGTCACAAATTTGACCTTTCCGCGAGGTTTTGACAGAATGTTTGCGACTTGCACATCAGTCCCAATGTGATGGAGCCTTCTTGCTCATCGATGTACCATATCCCAGATAAGGTAGTACTTGATGTCTATACGCTGGAGCAATTATAAAATACGAGATTCTTCAATAATCGAATCCCCCTCTAGTTGACACAAAAGATCACGGTGGTATCCATCATGTGTACAAACAACTGACTGAAGAGCTTCCGCAACCAGGCAGCTTCACACGAGGTCATACTTGTAGCTGTGTATTCGATCTCAGCGGTGCTTATAACAACCGACTTTTGCTTCCTGCTCATCCAGGATATCGAAGCAGAACCCAAAGAAAACCAACACTCATAAGTGTTTCTTGCGATCCTCCACACTATTTGCCTAGTCAGCATTCGAATAATCATGCAGCTTCACATTTCCGACAATGTATGTCAATCCATGAGAGATTGTGCCCCGAAGATATCTTAGAAGGTTCTTGGCACCAATCCAGTGAGGCTCAACCATATATGAGCTCACCATGCTACCTGCAAAACATATATTCGAACGGGAGTTTGCCAAGAACATCAATGCTAGTATGAGTTTGTGAAACTCAGAGGCATTTCCCAAAACAGGTCTGGTATGCTTACCACATAACTTCTGAAAGTTAAGATCCATCCAGGTAGTCGTGGGTTTGCAGTTCACCATTCCAAATCCGAAATCCAACTCCCTCATACTTTTGCAAATGAGAGGGTCTGCGCCTGTCAGAAAGAGGTTGTCCTCAGAAGGTGCCAGTATGAGAGGTCTATCATCCACAACCTTCAAGCAATGGTTTGGATCGGCTTCATTCCTAGTGAATCTTAGCTTCATTAGACAACTATCAATCCTCTCATACTACGCTCGGGGTGTTTTGCTTCAAGCCATAGAGGGCTTTCTTCCACCGGGGTCCCCTTGTAAGATTTTCCTTCAGTACATTTCAGACATGTACCTTCATGCTCTTTTTGAATTCAGGAATCCCTGTCACCATCTGACTCACATCGGGTAGGGCCCCATAAAGTAGACCTCTGGTGCTATAGATGAGATGTGTCAATTGACATGGTGCCCAGTGGACTTCCTGCAACTTGATACAAATTGCCAACCCTGAACCCATGAGTAAAAGCATCTTTGAAAATTTCATTTTCAAACACATACCTTTCCATCGATGAATGCCACCCTGAAACTTTGGACTTCCATTTCCGAAATGGACACCAGGTTCTTCTTGCGATCAGGTACATAAAGAGATTCTCATAAATGAATCGAGTTACCCTCATTCAATTGAGGGGTAACATTCCCTACACCCTTTCCGGGATAGGTGGCATCGACTCCAAGTATAATCCCACGATTTTTTCCATCTCTACCAAATTAGAGAGAGCACCCTTCTATTTGACGAAGTGCCTTGAAGCACTGGGGTTCCTTGCTTTCTTGAAGATTCGACCATTTCCTTGATGAACTGCATTACCTGTCATTCCTTTGATCATTGAAGATGTCCCTGGATGATTGCTATCATCATCAAGTGATGTGTCCCTACCATTCAGACACTCCTTTGCGTAATGGCTGAACTTATTACAAACAAGGCATTTGCCTTTTCTTCCTCCCTTAGATCCAGACTTCCCATTGAAGTGATCTTTAGGTAGGCCATCAGAAGCTTTCGCTGCGCCATTCTGATAATATTCTCTGCTTCGATTTCACCCTTGGTGGATTTGAAGAGGGATGAGGAATCCATTGAGCCTTTTGTCCTTTCCCAACTGTCTTCGGTGTTTGCTCTTTCACTCTTGCTTGGCCTTTGTCTTCACCTCAGCGCTGATACCATTTTAATTTTAGGTATGTTCTATGCTTAGAGAAGTTTATTTCAATTTTCACAGTTAGCTCAATATCTTTTCCAAATTAGCAATCACATCAACATTAAAGTAAATTGCAGTAAGAACATAAACATAGATCGCAAAAGACAAGCCAAGACAAGAGGACACAAGATGTGGCGGTAGCTAGGGACAAACCCCAATGTGGGGAAACCCTTGATCAATTCTTCTTATATGTTCTTCAATAGTTCAGGAGAGAGAGAGAGATAGTACATACACAACAGAAGTCAACACTTTGACTTATCTAAGTAAGAGCATAGATCATCTCTAAGTAGATGATATATGAGGTAGCTGAACTAAGTTGAAGAGATGCTGCTTCAACTGATTCTCCCAGGTGACTCCATCACCATGCTACACTTATCATTGTGCTGCTTCTCATAATCATGCTGCATCTAACTGCGCTGCACCATGCTGCACCCATCATCACTATGTTGCATCTCATCATGCTTCACCAATCATGACTGTACTCATGACTGTACTGCATCATGTGCCATTGCTACACCATGTTTGTCACTGTTGTCCCATGTGCTTGCTGCACCATGCTTGCCACCATGTGCTTGCTGCACCTTGCTTACCATACTGCTGTCCTAATGTGCTTGCAACACCATGCTTACCATGCTGTCCCATTTTGTTTGCAACACCATGCTTACCATGCTATCCCATTGTGTTTGTAGCACCATGCTATCGCTGCTGTCCCATTGTAACCTTGCTGTACCATGCTGCTGTCCCAATGTGTTTGCAACACCATGCTATTGCTGCTGTCCCATTGTAACATTGCTGTACCATGCCATTGCTGTTGTCCCACTGTTAGCATTGTTGTGCCTGCACTTCTGGTTAGGTCATGTACCACTACCCTTAGCCCAACACACAACAAGACTAGCCCTCTAAATGACTGCGTCCTAGTCAAGGTAGAGTGTTGCCTCCTCATACTTTTGTTCTGGGCATATGGCAGCTTCTCAAGTCTACACACAGCCCTGTTTTGGAGTGGCTAGGCCTGTGGCCTACCATAGATCTCTGCGGCATCCTAAAAACCCTCCAAAATAGTCAATCCTTACCTCTCGTTGCCCTCAACCAATCCGCAATTCTTCTTTCCTAACTCGGTCTCCATGCAAGTGTGAGCAATCCTCAAAATATATCCATTGCGCCTTCAGCAACTCAACCTTCAACCACAGATTTCTCCCACGCTATCCCAAAATCTCCTCGGCCTCCTTTACAACAACTCGGTCCTCCAAAAGACCCATGACTTTGATGCGACTAAGACCTATTTGGGCAGCATATAGGAGTCTGCAATTAGGGCTCTTTCTGTCACTGCGTGTAGGGTTAGATCTCCCCTCTAGGATTGCGACTAGGGCATCGTCCATAGGATTGTCGCTAGGGCATCCTCCTTAGGACTGTCGATAGGGCATCCTCCTTAGGATTACGTTTTCCTTGCTAGGGCATCATCTCTAGGGCATCTCCCTTAGTCTCCTTTTCTCTTCTGTCTAGGGCTTCATCATCTAGATTTCTCTTGCCACTAAAACCCAGAACAAGTGGAGAGAAATCAAGAGTGAAGTGTGTAGAAATGACTATCAAGTCACCTCCTTTTACACTAAAACGTTGAGCACATGTGTGGGTTATTTGGTTGCTGGCCAACCTTGACGAATTGTCTTATAACACAAATAAATTCATAATTCCATGAATACTTATCAGAATCGGATGATCTTTAGTTTAATCCTACACCTCTTGATGAGAGGAGTCCAAGAAAAATATTAGCTGCCATAAATAAGATGACCCACATGGTTTTGGCTCTAGTTGCCAATTTTAACAGTAGGCCTTGGTACCATGGAGATCCATGTAGGATGTGTTTCGCCTCTTTTAGTATTCCACCATCAAGTTCGAGGAGAGGAGGATACTATCTACGCACGATGGGGAGTATGACATAGTCAGAGTAGCGTAATGTCAGCATGGTGGCACCACTCCGGGACTAGCAGGGAACTGGGGTGTCACAACTCTTCGTAGCTCAATAACCTTTAGGGATGCGTCGGCTACTGTAGGGGGGGATCATACTTATCTTCCATTGGGCTTTAGTGAGTCACTGATGGAGCAAGGGACTTCTGGTACTTGCATCGGGCAGGATAGTGAGTGGAGCGAGGGGAGCTTCATGTTGGATAGGATGGCTTGGGATCCTGGTATTGAAGGATTCTTTCATATCAGGATAGTACTGAGGTCAGGGACGATTCAGTGGCACATCTGGGACCCTGGCATATGTTGCAGTGACAGTGGGGAGCAACAATTAGAGAGGATGCTTGTTCAGTCATTGCTTGAGGACAAGTGATTTTGGAGCGTTGGAAGAACTTGCCAGATGAGGATGCCACCTGGGAGGGTGAACACATATTGGAGCACCCAACTTTGAGCTTGCTTGAGGACAAGCAACATTTGGGATGGAGGACTGTCATGTCCCTTCTCAAACACTTTTGTAACAGGGTGCTGCTACACAATTTTGCACAATTTTGGCTAAGGAAGAGAACCCATCATTTTCGACTTAGGGACTTAGGAGGCAATTCGACTTAATTTGGTTGCTAGTGGAATGTGGGGGCCACCCACATGGGAATTCAAATTGGCCCATTCGAAAAGCTTGGAGGGAAAGTCAAATAGGGGGATGGAGGGGCCCACATGAGGCAAGGGAGGCCCAAGGAGCTATAAGGAGGGAACAACTCTCATTTTGGGATTCATTCATACATCTTGCAAACAAAATCACTTGATTGTTCACTCAGCTGTTTAGTTGAGTCAACCGACTGTTTAGCCATGAATCTCTCAAGCGGGAGATTCAACCTCTACTTCGTGAGACCATCCATGCCCGCCTTAGAGAGGCAATTCTACAAGGATTTTAGGAGTTTCGGGGTAGTGACATAGCACCGCCAACCAACGCAGAGCAGGGAGTGCGTATTTTTTGGAAACCAGAGAATATGCAGAGGGAGATAGAGGCCAATAGAGATAAGATTGTTTGCCGTAGAGTTAGAGAGCTGAGATAACAACAATAGACCAACATTCTTGCTGAGTTTTACAGCGAGCAGAGCCAACATTCCAGCAGTTTGAATTGCCGGGCTAGGGGACAAAGCAGAGGTCACTCGACAGTTTTTCATGGAGCTTAGGAGTAGGTGTCTTAGGCCAAGAGCTCACCTGAGAAGTCAGGGATTGGAAAGAAAGGGTCAGCCTAACACTTTGGGGGCATTTCCGGGCAGTTTCCAGTAGGCCGAATTTTGCAGTTGTAGCTGAGGTTGAGCTCCATGGGGGTCGAATTTTAGAAGTCTAAACCAGCCAAAATCCTTTTTGGGTTTTTCTAGGTTTTTGACAAGGATCCAAAATATAAAGTTTCATAATTTTCTGAGCACCAAAGGTGGGCTTTTAAGACGTATCTTTGCAGAAGATAGTGTAGAATTGCTGGAGATTGAATAGTGCCTTTGGGGGTCGATTTTGGGAAGTCCAAATCGGGTCAAACCATATCTGCGTTTTTGTGGGTTTTGGCTAAGGAGTTTCTGGCTGAAGTTACATCATTTTCTGAGCAACAGAGGAGGAGTTTCATGCAGTCCCTTTCCAGGCAGCAATGGAGTTTTCTAGGCAGCGTAGAGCATTAGAGGAGCAGTCATTTCCAACATTTGAGATCATTGTATTATCACTTGGGTTCTGTCACGCTTGCCATTGAGGCAAGCCTAGGTGCATTGCTCTAGAGTCCATACTATTGTACTTGCTCCATTGATTAATAAAATGGCTCAGCTCGTTCTTAATTCCAGAGTTTTTATGAGCATTTGCTGATTGTTTAAAATTTTTGTGTTGTAAATCGTTTTTGCTTTGCGTATCACTATTTATTTAAGTTTGGAACATTACAACCTAGGTCAAGTTCTTGGTTCAAGTTTGAATGTTAGACATTGTCATCATGTTAATTATGGTTATGGAAAGTTACAGGCATTTATGGGCAATGGTCTGGAGGCTAGCCTGGAAAAGTGGCTTAGATCTTGGAACTGCAGGCACTTTACTGAAGGATTTAGGTCATAACCATATGGAAGCAGGCTTGTGTGTGCAGTTGGGGCCTCATAACCGCACTCTTTCCTTGTGCATACGGTTGGGGTGTTAGGTTAGTGAAAAAAGGTTCTAGCTCAGGCATTGATCACATGGGGTAGTTGCTCAGCACCTAAGTGATCTGTAGTCCCTGTAGGATGTTAGTAAGTTTTCAGTTTGTAGGCCCCACTTACTTAACTAGAGCTTGGAGGTTGGGTCATGTCATAGTAGCACTCAGCCTCACATTTACCCTAGGAGCTTCTAAAATTGGGTGAATTTTCGGAAGGGTGGTTATAGCCTGATCTTCTAAATCAAGAAAACAAGATTATAATTTAGTTGGTATATGCATGATCATGTGGAATTTTGAGTTTTGAAAAATGCCTAATCATGCTTTCGATCTTGAGAAATATGGATAATGAGAATTTTGGAGATGTGTGAACATTTGCAGGGTTTGTGTTGGGCTTGGCATGGCGAAATGGCAACTAATATACTTATTAATTTTATTTCATTGATGAACTAATATCCAAGTGTGTGTGGCAACACATAACAAGACTCGGTGGCAGTGAAAGGAAGCATGTATCGTGGCATGGTGCAACGAGATATGGACCAAATCCACCAAGAACGAGAAAGAGGGAAATCCCTCCAAATTAAAAGAACCTTCAAGAATTTGGAGGATGAGCTAAAGGACTTAAGAGCTAACCTCAAAAATGTGAAGGCTATGCTTAAAAGTTGTAGGGAAGAGAACCAAAGGCTTGTCAGGAGCCAAAAGGATCAAGCAAAGTTGAATTCCATACTGAGGCAGAATTTTTCCTACCTTTAAGGGCAACTGTAGTACACTCCTAGTCTTCGAGATGTGAAAAAAGATCTTGCTAGCAAGCCCTAGAAGAGGCCTCATGAGTTTGAAAAGAAAAAGAAACCCATCTCATGTTGGTCCTGTGGGGAGGAACACTTGAGAAGGGACTGTCCCCACAGGAAAGAAAAGAAGGAGGACAACCCCTACGAGCCTCAGGGAAACCTCCCGGGGAAACATTTCTCGGCCCGACCCAGATATGTGGAAAAAGGGAGGGGGTTTGCTAAATCCTAGTGGACCCATTGTCAAGTGGACCTACAGAAGGGAGGTGGGGTAAGGGATTGTAATGTATGAAGGGGAGTGATAAGTATGGTTGGGATAGATGGGACACACTATCTCAATCATGGATTCCTAAGTAGTGCCTGTACTTATAGCAATAAGCCATTAGAGGTGGTCTCGCTAGACTAGGATAGAAAATTAGCCTTCCATTTAAGGCGGGAACAAGACTACGGCTAAGACCCTTCCTTCTTCGAAGTCACCTCATAATCTATGCCAAATGCCGAAAATACAAACAAGCATAAGTACCCGAATGCAAGATGAATAAAGTACCTTTTGACTAGGAGCCCACCTTCCAACATGTGATCTTGACAAATGAGCGAGGGGAAATATGACTGATGCAAGTAGCAAATATTTGAATGGCACGTCACATTGACTACAAGGTCGCTCTCAGGGGCTGTCGGCTGTTGAAAAATGTGTAACTAGGTTCAGTCTTCATAAATATGAAATGTACTTTTGATTCTTGTAAATTGTGAAATGAAACAAATTATTATTATTTTTGGAGCATGGGTTTCATGGTCAAGGTCTTTTATTTTATAGGTCAAACACCCATTGAGTGCTGCTAGGGTTTGTCTTAGGTGAAGAAGTCAAAAGAATCATTGTCATAAGCTGAAGACCCTTTCAAGCACATTGTAACTTGTAAAGAAAATTATTTTTGTCCTTAAAAGTGTCAAAATACCATCCAAGATTAAGTCGGCCTGGCAGCTGGCAAGTCAACCTAATTTGAGGAGCCACGTCCACCTTTGAGAAGCCTATATAAAGGAGGAAACTCGACCTCCTTCGAGCACATTCATCTCTCACTCATTCAAGCAAAGGAAGAAGAAGAAGAAGGCAAGAAGGTCAAGCAACGGTCACAAGAAGCCATCCTCAAACTCCAAAAGTTAGAGAAAGCCAAGCGAAGGTCTAAGGAAGTCTTGAGAGGCTAAAAGTAGCTCACACGTGTGGCAGTAGCAACCGCAGGAGGGCCGGAAATTTCAGGTCTGCAGTGGAGGTCGAAATTCTACAGCTAGAGGTCAAAAGTTGTTCTACTGGAAGAGATTTGTCTGGCTTGACTTGGAGAAGGAAAGCGCATCATCTAGAAAGGTTGGAATTGGTCTTGGTCTAAAGGTCTTGGAATTCGTCAATTGAAGAATCTATAAGGAAGAGGAGATTTGTGGGTTTTCCCCTCAAGTGGAGAGGTTTTGGCCTTGGCTTGCAGCGTATATTCTATGCTCTTGTTCTTCTTGTTTTTGGTCGCTGTTTGATGATACACAACTATAATAATAATAAGTGAAGCTAATAAGTAAGATAAGTAAAAAGACATCACAAGCAGTTATCAAAGAAAGAGAAATCACTCTAATCATTGCCCTTTAGATTTCTCAACACCAACTTGATGAGATGAATAGCAGAAAAATTTCTCCTAGGGGTCACCCACTTTTGGTGAGTAACAAGAAAGAGAGCAGGTGTTGTAGTTGCTTAAGGACAAGCAAATTTGAGAAGGGAGGATTGGGATGTCCCTTTTTGATCCTTAGAAGCAAAAGGGGGTTCAGTCATGACCTATCTAGATCCCATGAGCTATTGACAAAATAACAAAGGGGTCGCCATAATAAGATAAATAATAATAAAATAAAAAGGGTGGTAAAAAGTTAGTTTAGAAAAATAAAGTGACCCACAGTTTTCAGAGGAGGAAAATATTATAAGAAAGGAGGAGATTGAAGGGGGATGCGAAGAATTATTGGTGAATTTGTTTGCCAAGGGAGCTGGAAAATCTCATTTGATTCGCAGTTTCAGTGTTGAAATACACACTGTAGCTAGTGGCATTGGTTTCGGTGGTTGCAAAACTACCCTAGCCAATTATTGTGTTGCATGTTGATTCCGTGGCCAAGAAAATCCATCCTGGGGGTCAAGTTCCCAATTTATTGTGCATTTCTGGAGGATGAGTTCATTCATCTACTTGGGCAGAATTTATGGTTTTTGCAGAGACCAAATTCGTGGGTTCAGAAGGGCTGAGTTTCTGAAGCTTGTGTTCTTTAACTGCTGAGGCCAAATCCATCATTCACTGAGGACGAGTCATCAATTGCTGAAGCCGAGTTCATCATTTCCTTGGGGCTGAGTTTCATCATTTGCTAGGGCTGAATTACCATCAGTAAAGGGTTGAAATAATTAGAGTAAAGGAGGCCAAATTTTCCTAGTACGTGGAGGATAAATTTATCCAGTGCAAGGAGGCCAGGTTACCAAGTTGATTTGGGCCGAATTTCCTGAGCCAAGTGGAGGGTGAAATGCTGGTCAAAGAAGGCTGCATCACAGGCCGAATTGTTTCTTTTCAGGGCTACAGCAGATAAGCTGAGTTTTTGGGCCAAATTGCATCAAGGAAGAGGGCTGCATTGCCTAGAAAAATTCTGAGTGAAAGGGCGGAGTCGATACAATATTCTGGGCAAGCATTTTCAAAGTATATTTGTGAGGTTCTATCTCAGAAATTTATGTAAAAATTCCTCCAAAGAATTCCTTCAATAAAATAGTACCAGAGTTGCAGCATTTTCATTTCTGGGTTTGCACATTTTTTTAATTGCTGATGATCTCCATTATATGAAATTTGTGTAAATGGTACATTTTTTCTTATGTTATTTCATGATAAAATTACCTTTCTACTTCGCGAATGTTGATTAGTTTGACAAGGAAAATAGCATTACAATCATAAAGAATTTGTAAAGACCATAAAACACAAAATTTCAAGAACCGAAAACTGAAATACAAAACCGTAAAAACAATGAAAACCTACCTGGACTGCTGTCGACTGATTTTGCTGTCTGCTCCTATTCTCCTGTTCTCCTGTTGAAGCTGATTCGATTATTGGGAAACCAATTCCTCCCAGCCAATCCAGCAAGCTTCTGTGAAGCTTACTGCCCCCGTGCCCAGAGCCTCAGGTCAATCAAAGCTCTCGTCCCTTGGTCTGCCCTCTGTCCTCTCTCAGTTTTCTCGCCCCTGCCTCGGCTCAGTCCAGTGGTTTTTATATCAAGCTTGGCGGTGGCCGCCTTCCAGCCTTCGGCCACTGCTCTTCCTCCTCCCGACACCTCCCTGCATGCATATCTCCTTAGATATTTTCCGTTTGGTTCCTGCGCTCCGTAAATGTTTTATCATTTAATTGCCTTTATGAAATGTTACGCCCCCTT
>APFE030850152.1:73074-120090 GCA_000404065.3 Pinus taeda
CGTGGTGGTACGGCCGGAAACGCGTTTCTTCCTAGTTTCCAGCCAGAAACGGGCCTCCCCCCCACGTTTCCTGCAACATAGATACAAATCCTCTATATGCTGCACCAATTTTCCCGAATTGGGTTTTTCTGGGGACGATTGTCCAAAAATACCAATGTCCCTTATGTTATTGTTTTTGTTTATTTCAGTGTATGATCTGTATATCTGTGAAGGCTGCAATAGTGTTTACTTCGATGTTTATGCAATTAAATAACTTGTTAATGTAAAGAACAAGTAGGAGATTGTAAACTAGTAATTGTAGTAGGGTTTTCTAATGTGTTAGATTCAGGAATTTTCACATGGTATTAGAGCGATTGCAGATCATAGGCGTCTGAAGGCACCAACCAAGAAATCTGAGAATTTGCAGCAGAGAAGCAGCTGTCCCGAGAGACAATGTTGTTCCAGAGCTGAAGAGGCAAGAGGAGTGATGCAGTGCAGAGAGTGATGCAGAGGCTCATGCAGTGCTTGCGTAGTGTTCTGAGCCGGGAGAGGAAGACGCAATAGCTGGGAGGAGCCCATGTAGTAGCTGTGTTAGCCATCAAGGCCAACGCAGAGGCAGAGGAGGGCAGATCAGGCTCACGCAGAGCCACATCATCCTTCTGAGCCAAGAAGGATTGATGCAGTTGGCCCGGAGGAGCAGATTCATCCCATGCAGAGATTGCGCAGAGCCTGAAGGGCTCAGATTCTTCGAGTCGCCGGGGTTAAGGGAGCTGTGCAGGTTTTGATTTGTGGAGTTGGTGGGATGCTGTTTCTCTTGATGCAGAATAGTGTCTAAGTAGACTGAACCAAGGTGGAGGGAAGCACTACCTCGACAGATTTCTAACCAAGAAATCTAGATCGGGGTTGTAGTGGCAAAGGAGGATTGGAGAGGAGTGATTCGACGATTGGTCGAAGGATTTCCGAGAGGGAAATCAGGACTCAGAGGGAGTCTAGAGAAGAGGAGCAGAGATGGCAGTGAATGGATTGAGGGATTAGGACAGATTGGATGGGGCTTCCAATTTTGTCATTTGGAAGGCCAGGATCCTGGCAATCCTGGATAAACATCGCATCAAGGACTATGCCTTGAAAACAGTAGCTGTCCCAGTTGACCCTGATGCAAATGAGAAGTATGAGGAGGCCCAGGTGAAGGCGAAATGCATGATCCTAGACGGGGTTAAGGATCATGTCATACCACATATTGCTGAGAAGAAAACAACAAAGGAGATGTGGGCACCCTGACCACCTTATACCAGGGCTCTTTCGTGTAGCGAAAGATGTTATTGGAGAATCAAATGAGGTCATATTAGAAGCAGAAAGGAGATGAGATAGATCCATTCCTTCTCAGGTTGCAAGGAATTCATGACCAACTTACTTCCGTGGGGTCTACACTGGATCCATAGTTCATGGTTAGGATTGCCCTGAATGTAGTCTCCGAGGAGTGGGAGACATTTGTTGAAAGCATTTTGGGCAAAGCGACTCTCCCCTGTTGGGAGGAGATGTGGGCAGCTCTTCGACAGGAAGAGCTCAGGAGATTGACCAAGGCGAGGAGTAGTGGTAAGGGAGTTCAAATCAAGGAGGAGGAGGAGGAGGATGCAGGTCTCGCATTAGCGGGACAACAGATGCTACAAAAGAGGAAGAAGAAAGACATCTCCAAGGTCAAGTGCTTCAACTGCGGGGAGCTGGGACATTATGCCTCTCAGTGCCCCAGGAAGAAAGGCAAGGGAGAAGCTTCCGACTCAAAGGCTGCTCCAGCAAAGGCGGAGAAGGATGTCGAGATTGATGACGATTGTGCCATGCATGCTCATGTGCCTCTAGAGAAGAGGTGGGGAGACTTGGCACTGTAGTTGAGAGGACTACAGAAGCAGGGCAGGATCCTTTAGGTGCCCAAACTCTTGGATCACACATGGCTACGGGAGCCCTTAACGACAATAGCAAAATGACCAATGTCGATTGGAGCGAGGTGTGATGGTGCGACAGTGGCAGAGCTAGAATGCAAACTCTGAGGCAACGCAGTGGATGTTGTAGCAGTGCGAGAGGCATAGAGTAGTTTGCAACAATGCAGTAGCAACAAAGGTAGCTTCAGCATCATGAGGCATCCAGACTAACCAACACGTTAGTTTTTGGGTGAAGTTTCAGTTGCTTACTTCTCAGCAACTAAGTTGCAGTGCAACAGTTAGCAGTGACAGTGCTATGTGCAACATTTTGAGAGGGAGTTGTAGTACATATGTAGCAGTGGCACTGGCAGAGTCATGGGCAGCAGTAGTGCAGTGGATGAAGGGCATCAGGCCATGCATCAATAACACAGAGGACGGATGCAGTGGATTAGTGTAGTACTTATGTTGAGAAGTGTTACTAGAGCACATTCTTCGCTAAGAGGGAGTGTTGATTTTGGGTAGCATTGGATGTGCTCTAGCTCCGAAAATTTGTGGAGGGGCTATAACACATGAGATCTCCAAGACCCAGAAATCGTTTGGAGAAATTCCACCCACATGAGGAGTTATTAAAATAATTAATATTTTTAATGAGTTCCTAAGTCTAAACTTAGGAAAATAAAAATATTGATGTGTATTAATAAAATATGGGTGAGAAAGTTCTAAGTGACGAGGATCAAGCCAGTTTTAATCTTAGCTGTTGATTAGGGACTTAATCTCAGCCGTTGATTCGTCAACAGGAAAAGTATAAGAGGAGGCTTGAGGGTCAGTTGGAGATACACCGAGTGATCAAAGAATTCGATTTTCCGGGGCAAGGTTTGCTGAGGAAATCGAGTTAGTGATTAGAGTTGCAGTGAGGGGTAGTTCAGCAAGGGATTTTCATCCAAGGCTGAAGAATACATAGCAGAGAGGCAATGCAGTGCTGGGAGAGACAACGTAGGTCCTAGAAGGGTTGACGCAGAGGCCGTAGAGTAGACACAGAGGACGCAGAGGGCTGACGCAGAGGCCATAGAGGTTGAAGCTGGGCCTCGGAGGCAGCGCTAGGGAGATTCTGTGGGGCAGATTGGGAGTAGATCAACAGATTCTGAGCCGGGAGAGGGTGACGCAGCTCTTGGAGGAGTGACGTAATTCTAAAGTAGTGTTTGGAGCATCTTTCGCTTTCCAGCATAGCAAACAGTCGGAGTTGCTGTGGGGTTTGATCATCTGGTTGTTGATTTGCTGGAAAATTTGTCTCCGGATAGAGTTACTACTGTCGAGGATATTCTCTATTGGGTGAGCCATTTTTGACACCCTAGTTGTATTCACAAAACCTGCTTAATAATACAAACCCTCTATATGCTGCATTGGTTTTCTCAAATTGGGTTTTTTTAGGGACGATTTTCCAAAAATAACGTTGTCCCTTGTGTTATTGTTTCTATTTATTTTAGTGCATGATCTGTATACCTATGAAGGTTGCAATAGTGTTTACTTCGATGTTTATGCAATTAAATAACTTGCTAATGTAAAGAACAAGTAGGAGATTGTAAATCAGTAATTGCAGTAGGGGTTCCTGATGTGTTAGATTCAGGAATTTTCACAAAAAGGCCCTCTAAGACCAAGCTCAAGCTCCTCCAAGAGGTTGTCCTCAAGATGGAATATTCTTCCTACATCAAATGACATGTCAACCTATGGGCAAGGAGAAGTTGACTTATTTCACGGGCAACCACTATAAATAGGTAGCTTGGTCTCCATTTGAGCACAAGGGTTTTGGTCAAGGATACAAGGACAAGGAAGAAGTGTGAAAATATTAAAAAAGGAAGCCTATAACAAAGCAAGGAAAGAAGAACCATAATCAAGGTGATTTCAGATATGTTTTTGGGTTAAATTCTTTCTACACGTGCGAAGTATAGGTGTTGTCTACTACAAAAGGAGCTGAGGTATTGAAGTCACTGACAAAGTCATCCAAGGAGAAATTCAAGTGAAGAAACAAGCTGAGTTAAGGAGGAATAGTTTCCATCTCAAAGCGAAGAAGTTTGAGAGAAAATATCTTTCTCAAATACTACACGTAGGGTTTTTGAATTTGGGCCGAAAGTTGCAAGTCTGTTCCTAGGAAACCAAAACTCTGAAAGGTAGCCAAGAAGGAGAAAGAATTGAGAAGTTTGGCTATCGCTGACTCAAGGAAAAAGGAGCTCATCAAGGAAGCTTTGTGACTTGGTCTTGGAGAGGCAAATAGGTCAAGGGTCTTGGTCTTGGTATTCATCAATTGAAGTCTCTATAAGAAGAAGAATTCATGTGGTTTTTGCTCTCAATTGGAGAGGTTTTGGCCCTGGTTGATCGCCTAAATTCTGTGTCTCTTGTCTCTTTATTGTTTATGAAATGGTAGTTGTTTGATGAAGAAGAACACAATAATAATCTAAGTAAAAAGATCCTAATCTAAAGAAGTAAAAAACATTCACAAGCAGTTATCATTATAGAGAAATCACCTAATCTTGATGCACTAGATTTCTCAATGTGGTATCAGAGCTAAGGTGACAAAGTTAAGGAAGGGCATCTTATCAAGGCACACTCAAGGATCAAATCACTAGAAAGACATCAAAGCAAATCTAAGAAGATCATCTTGGAGTTAAGAACTACAAAGTCTACATCAACAGAAGTCTTGGGATCCCCAAGTCATCAAAAGGACCACAAAGACCCTACTCAAGATAAAGGGACTTATAAATCAAGTTTCTTACTAGAGAAGCAAGATCAAGGACATTGTGATCATCTTCAGAAGTTCTAAGGCAATTTTCTCTCATTGAAGCAATGACCTTACCATCATAGAAAGAAGCATCAAGAAGTCATCATTGACCATCATCAACAAGGACATCTCCATAAAAGGATCTAAAGTGATCTCCTTCTTTGTGAAGTCAAGGATCACTCTTGAAGAGATCTATCTTGATCAAGGAGAAGTTCAATATCATCTATATTATCATCAAATTCAAGGAGGCAGCAAGTGGAAGAAGCATCTTCACAAGTAAGTATTTATGTTCGAATCTGTCAAAATGTCTTTTTGCAAGGAAAACAACAAATTGGTTGGGGCTTCAAACTATCTTGCATGGAAGAAGAGGACAAATTTGAATCTCATTGAAAATGAGGTTATGGATCATGTTAAAGGATCTATCAACAAACCAACGAAAGAAGATGCTCAAGCACTTGCAAAGTTTATGAAAGGGGAAGTGAGGGCTCAAAGGATTCTCATAGAATCCATCAAGGCTCCCCTTATTCCATATGTATCTAAACTCGACACCTCAAAAGAAATATATGACAAATTGGTAGAGTTGTTTTCTTTAAGCATTGTTGGAGAAGTTATCTCTCTAAGGAAAGAACTCTACAAGCTAAGGATATCGAAAGAAGAAGGAATAGCCTCATACTTCATGCGGATATCTGAGATAAGGGATCAACTTCAAGGTCTAGGAGAAATAATGTCTGACAAGGAGATGACCACTGTAGTACTAAATGCACTACTAGAGGAATGGGGTAACTTTACTTCACGTATTTATGGAAAGAAAGAAGCTACTCCATTCCAGGATCTATGGTCACTATGCAAGATTGAAGAAACCAGGTTGAAGGCTAAAACTAATGTGGGAACAAGTGAGCAAAATCAAGCATATACTTCTATGGCAAAGAGAATAGGAAAGTCTGGGAAATTTGGTCCTAAGAAAAAGAAGAGGAGCATGGCTAAAATTCAGTGCTATGGATATCAAGAATATGGGCATTACAAAAGAGATTGTCCTAAGCTCAAGAAGGACAATAATAAAAGAGGTAGAGAAGAAGCCCACATCACCGAATAAGCGAAGTAAGCTAAAACGAAGAAGTCCACGAAAGAGGAAGTAAAAGATCTCTACTATGATTAATATAGTCTTCCTTACCTAGTTCTTTTCAAGTTCCTGTATTCAAGTTTTCTGTTATAAGATATGGCTATTATGAATCACTAAGGAAAATGATAAGAGTCATCTTGGCATCATAAAAGCATTAAAAGCAAGAGCTTGTGACATCATCTTAGAGAAGCATGAAAGATAGTTGAAGTCTAAGGCAGTCACCCATGGAAGGATATAACTCTTGGAAACCTCATTAGTAACATAAGTGGTACTTATGGAGAAAGGAAGAAAAAGTCATCTAGTACAAAGCTCATCATACATCAGTAAAAAAGAAACATTTGCTGGATGAGGATACTCAAGATCCTCTATTGGAATCTTCGCTAGAAGGTTCACCAATCAAAAGGAAGCAAGGGTTTCATCAAGAATTCCAACTTGTGGAATTCGTGGGATGATGGTATGATGACAAAAGAGGTGAAGCAAATCAAGGGATTGAAGTTCTTTCAATCAAGGAAGCTGTTGAAAGGAAGTCTAAGATGACCTAAAGGAAAATGAGGAATGTATGCTTGTATTCGATATTATAGAGTCAGGTCATATGGTTGTAGGTAGCATGGATAAATGCTCTATCTCGAGAGCATGATCAAAACAAAGGATCTCCTCCCTTGAAAAGATGCAGGAAGGCATGAGTCACACATTGTCTAGATGAAATCAACATAAAAGGTCCTCATATGGAATATGAGGCGGTTGACAAAATTGAAGGAACTATGACTGGAAGTTCTTAGAAGGAAATGTGTGAAGAAAGAAAGGAAGAGATCATGAAATATGCAACTATGTAAAAGGCAATCAACATCAGAGGACTGAGAAATTTGACTAGGATATCTCCATGGAAGATATGAAGGCTTTGGTGAAGTCTGAAAAAGAAAGAGACCCTTGACAATATATATCTTTTGGAGGTGTGTCAATGTGTATGCAGGATGTTGATACGAACTAGAAGATGTCATGATAAGAGACCATCACAAAGGTAATTTTGATTTAATGTTCATTCCTTATTTTTGAATGATATCTGGATGGGCTTATGCAGGGTTGCAAAGGGAAGAGCTATAGATATCTTCCACCACTAGTATTCATGTAGTAGGATGAAAGATACTTAAGGAAACATGGCACGAGGAAGACAACATGGCATGAAGGACGGCCAGATTGTTGGCATTATGATGTATGTATTGTACTTGATGGCAACCCACTTGTAGCATAACAACTCTCTTGTATATGGTAACTAGATGAATCTACAGAAGAGATTTCAGATATGATAGAATGCATGACAAGAGTGTTTACAAATGTGATGAAATGTAGGGCAACTTCAAGGAATCAATTCAGAAAGCAATTCATTCAGATAACAGATCACAGTACTGCAGGTTAACAGCACAGAAGTATAGATCAGATTACACAGAATGAAGAAAGAGAGGTGTATGCAGGTTCACCATTGACCAAGCCGCATATACATGCGGGTTCACTGTATACAAGTCACGTATACATACATACGTACTTTCACAAAAAGAAAAGTGCGTATACCTTGGAAGACTAAATGTTTGGTCCAAAGTATTTGGTCCTTGGTATTTTGATCCATGGTATTGGTCCAAGGTATTGGGTCTGAGGTATTGATCCCAGGTATTTGGTCAAAGGTATTGGTCCTAAGTGGTTTTTGGACCATGATATTGAGAAAGGCCTAAAACTATAAAGGGAGGAGAAGATCATTAGGCCAAGGTGTGCAAGTATCGAATATCTGATATAGTGTGAGATCTAATATGCAGGTTATTGGCTTATGGTGTCGTGCTTGATCTGAACTGAGGAAGAACCTTAACGCTTGATGAAGGATAAGATCTAATCAGGCTTGAAGTGATTTATCTTTATGTGGTTTGATCATGTATTTGAACAAATGGCGCATGTTGTAGTCTGTAATATGATGATCTGGGTATGATTGAAGTCTGGAACTGTTGTTATGTTTAAATCATCTTTTACAGATCTGTACGCAGGTTCACTTTAGAAAAGAAGCATATACACGCTGACTCTGCATATCAAAACAGCGTATACATCATAAATTTGATTTGCAGATTTGTACGCTGGTTCGCTTTGAGGAAAGCGCGTATGCACGCAGGTTCGACACATGGAAGTAGCGTATAGCTTATAAAATATGTTTTAGTTGCTTCTGTTTCCTGTTGCAGTGTTCTGGGTTATTGCTTGGGTTCTGGTTACTGTATTCTGGTGATAGCATTCTGAATGATCAGAGTGATTGATTTATTCGGTTGTGGTTGGTTCAAAAGGAGATTGGTTGATGCAGATATATTTGATGATTGAATGATGTTGTTGATGGATCCAGTCTGAAAATATATGAAACACGGTCCCTGGAAGAAAAGAGAAGGTTGTAGCCTTTCGTAGGCCGGCACCTACGTACTAGTAAACATATCAGCTAGTACAAGAGCTAGGGGTTGTAGCTCCCTTCGAGTAGAAGCTGGAGAATGAGAGAAGGTTGTAGCCTTCTGCTGGTAGAAGCATGCGTACTGGTATAAGATTGCACCAATACAAAAATTGTAAACAGAATTCTCTTATTATTAAAAGAAGACAGAGACGATTGTAGTAGGTGGTTTTCACCCAGATTGGGTTTCCACCTTATATCTTGGTGTTCATGTGTGTTTCTTATGTGTGATGATTTGTTTTGTTTTTACTGCACCTGGTTACTGTTTATATGGTTCTGATGCACTGATTAAAGATCAATATATGATGAATTAACTGAATCATAAGTTTGCTGGATATATGCTAGTTGCTCTAAACACAGTTGCTTGTACAAGCGAGTTCCTTTAACTGAAGTAGCGGATATGAATCTGATTATGGAAATGAAAAATTATTAGTTTGATAATACTTATTCAACCCCCCTTCTCAATATTAATTCCAACAATTGGTATCAGAGCAGGTCCTTCAGAAGAAGCTTGATCGCTTGAAGGAAGATCCATCATCATGAGTAATCAAGAAAGCAGGGGATCCATCAAACCGCCAATCTTTGATGGGAGCAACTTTATTTACTAGAAAGTAAGAACCACAACCTATCTTCAATCTCTTGGAACAAATGTCTCGGAAATCGTGGAAGGAGGATATACATTTCCATTAGCAATTCCTAAAGATGCAACATGTAAAAAGCAATATGAAACCAATGCCAAGGCTACCAATACATTATAGGGAAGTCTATCACAATCAGAGTTTGTCAAAGTTATGCAGCTCAAATCAGCCAAAGAAATATGGGACAAAATCGTTCTAAGCTATGAAGGAGACTCTCAGGTAAAACTTGCTAAACTACAAACTCTCATAATTCAATATGAAACTCTCAAGATGCACAATGATGAAAGTGTAGCTAGTTACTTTTTGCGTATAGAAGAGATTGTTAATTGCATGAAGAATCTGGGTGAAGAGATAAAGGAAGTTACCTTGGTTGTAAAAGTTTTAAGATCCTTATTTGTTAAATTTGAATCAAAAGTATCTGCCATAGAAGAAAAACAAGATCTATAGACTATTACTATGACATAGCTTCACGGAATCTTAACTGCCTTTGAGATGAGAAAAGGAGGTCCATCAGATATGAGAGAAGCTGCATTTAAAGCTTCAACAAAAAGAAAAGAACTTAATGAATTAGGACATATTTCAGAAGAAGAGGAAGCGAACTTTGTCAAGAATCTTCAACGGGGTTCCAGTAGATTCAGAGGTAAACTACCTTTCAAATGTTTTGCCTGTGGTAGAATTGGTCATTATGCTGCCAAATGTCCTCATAAAGATAAATATGATAAAGGGAAGGAAATTGCAAAATGGAATAGAAAACAAAGTGGAAGTAAAAAGAGCTACTATACTCATGAAGATAGCGATGGTTTATCAAATAGTGATGAAGATGAAAATAGTAATGACAATAGACTTCTGATGGCTTATGAAGATGATGATTTTTTGGATGCTTTAGATGAAGATGACCTTTATGAAGAAATCTCTAAACTCAAAATCTGTTTTGAAGAAAATAATATGATTATAGATACCTTGACATACCAACTTGTTGAAAAAGAAAATCACAATGAAAAGCTACAATGTGAAATTGTGGGTCTAAGAAAGGATCTTGAGAAAACAAAAGCTCTCAATCTTAGATTTGCTAAAAGATTAGAAACCTTAAATGAAGTTATCAAAGTACAACGCTCTCCTCTGATAAAGTCAGGTCTTGGATATATTGAAGAAACATCTCAATCGCAGAAGCCGTCAACCTCCACTAAAAGCTATCGTGATGCAACAAAGAGCAGTGAACAGTTTGACAGTCGTCAACAAAGGCATAAAGCAGATCACCAGGTGAATCAGGCTCAATTTACTTCAAGGATGAACAGAAGCCACAATCAACGTCAAGTAAATCGTACTCAATTTGCTTTAAAGAATATCAATCAACAAGTCAGTAGATTCGATAATCGCAGGAACTTCTTTAATGGTCAATGTTTCTCATGTCATAATTTTGGACACAAAGCTGCTCAATGTGTTGCTTACAAAACTATCATGACTAAAGAAGCACGAAATCAAAGGAATGTGACAAGGATCAAGAGAAGTTCCTATAATAACTTTTCTCTTCTTGAAAATGAAATAGAATGCTCAATCTGTAACAACTTTGGCCATGAAGAATTTGAATGCAGGAGTAAATTTCGACAAATAGCTCAAAAAGAGCAAACTCCATTAAATCCCAAATATGGAGAAAGGAAGAACCGCAAACAGAAAGATGTGGTATAGCCTTGTATGCAGAAGGACAAGAAAACCAGTGGTACATCGACAGTGGATGCTCAAAACACACGACAGGCGACAGAGAAAGCTACACTCATATAATGCCTTAGAAAAGGAAAAGAGTGTCTCATTTGGAAACGACACTCTTGCTGTCATAAAAGGTAAAGGCTCTGTTTTCTTGAAAGAAAAAGTTAAAGCTGAGAATGTTATGTATGTTGATGGCTTAAAGCATAATTTGTTGAGTGTGAGTCAAATGTGTGATCAAGGAAATGAAGTAGTGTTTTGATCAAATGGATGTGTTGTTTGTGAGCATGATACATGAGAAACCGTGATTAAAGGGAAAAGAACTCCAAACAATCTATACATACTCAAAGGAGGACAACAATAGTGCTATCTAAGCAAAAATGATGAAAACTGGCTATGCCACAGAAGATTGGGACATCTAAGCTTTTTCAAATAAGAAAAGCATGCAAATTCTAGGTTGTTTGTGATCTTCCAAATATCAACATTCCTAAAAATACTATATACAAATCATGTCAATTCGGTAAGCAAACCAGATCTCAATTCATTGAAAAGGACGGGTTAGCTAGTAAGCCTCTTGAACTTGTTCATATTGATTTATGTGGTCCATCAAGGAAAAGGTCACCTCGTGAAGAAGAATACTTTATATTGTTCATTGATGATTTTTCCAGAATGTGTTGGATAAGTTTTCTAAAGCATAAAGATGAAGCATTTGAAAAGTTCAAAGCCTTTAAAGCTTTGGTTGAAAATGAATCAGATCGCAAAATCAAACGCCTTAGATCTGATCGAGGAGGGGAATTTGCCTCAGACGAATTATTTGACTTTTGTGAACAACATGGAATGAAAAAGTAGTTCTCCACCGCAAGGACTCCTCAACAAAATGGAGTGGTAGAAAGGATGAAAAAAACCGTTCAACAAATGGCTCGTGCTATGCTAGATGAATTTGGAACTCTTGCAATCTTCTTGGGTGAAGCTGCATTCGCCGCCTCACTATTATCAATCAAGCAAATGTTCGGGTAAACAACACTCGAACTCCAAATGAAATTTGGTATGGTAAGACTCTTACTGTAAAATACTTCAAATTTTTTGGAAGCAAATGTTACATCAAAAGAACTGATGAAAAACTTGGTAAGTTTGAACTCAGAGCAGATGAAGGTATTCTTCTTGGCTACTCTTCTCGAAGTAAAGGATATAAATGTTACAATAAAAGACTTGGGAAAATTATTGAAAGTATTGATGTTGTGGTTGATGAAGCATGCAAAAATCCAAAACAGATAAAAACCGAAGATTATGACAATGAAGAAGATGAGGATCATTTCCCACATCAAATCACACTGATTTTGAAGAAGAAACCAATGGAGCACCACAAGAAGAGATAACAATAGAAGAAAAGACTTCGTCTAGGTATGTTCAGAAAAATCATTCAGAAGCTCAAATCTTAGGAGAAAAAGGGGCAGGTGTGCAGACTAGAAGAACCATTGCTGAAGCTTCAAGCTATCTAGCATTACTATCTTCCACTGAACCTCAAAATGTAAATGAAGCATGCAAAGATGAATGTTGGGTCAGGGCCATGAATGAAGAACTTGAGAAAATTGAAAAGAATAATACTTGGGAATTAGTTCCTAGACCTCATGATAAGAATATCATAGGAACTAAATGGATATTCAAAAAGAAGCTGAATGAAAATGGAGAAGTTATTAGAAACAAGGCCAAACATGTTTGTAAAGGATATGCTCAACAAGAAGGTATAGACTTTGAAGAAACTTTTGCACCTGTTGCTAGACTTGAAGCCATCAGAATGTTTCTCGCTTTTTCTAGTTTTCAGAAATTCAAAGTATACGAAATGGATGTAAAATTTTCCTTTCTTAATGGAGACTTAAAAGAAGAAGTCTATATTGAACAACCAGAATGATTCATTCTTGGAAATGATGCAAAACTTGTGTGCAAACTCAGGAAAGCTCTCTATGGTCTAAAACAGGCTCCAAGGGCATGGTATTACCATCTTGACAAATATCTCCACCAATAGGGTTTTTCAAAGGGGTCAGCAAATAACAATCTATATACAAAGATGGACACTGATAAATTGCTAATAATTGTTGTGTATGTTGATGATATCATTTTTGGTAGCAATGAAGAATCCATGAGTCAGAATTTTGCTTCAGTAATGCAGCAAGAATTTGAAATGTCCTTTCTTGGTGAGCTTACCTACTTTCTTGGTTTACAAGTTCAGCAAAATAAAGATGGTATTTTTCTCTCACAAACCAAATATCTCAAATAGATCCTGAAAAAGTACGGCATGGAAGATTCTAAACCAGTATGTACTCCAATGGTAACATGATGTAATCTCAGCTCAAATGATGAATCTGCAGCGATACATCAACCAACTTATAGATCCATGATTGGCAGTCTGCTTTATCTAACAGGTACCCGACTGGACATCATGCATGCAGTAGGAATAGTTGGAAGATTCCAAGCAAATCCAAAGGAATCTCACCTTCAGGTAGTCAAAAGGATCTTCAAATATCTTCAAGGAACACAGAAATTTGGTTTATGGTATCCTAGAGATACTGATCTTACACTTCATGTATATATAGATGTAGATTGGGCAGGAAGTGTTGATGACAGAAAAAGCACTAGTGGTGGTGCATTCAATATGGGTTCCAGGTTGGTGTCTTGGTTCAACAAGAAACAAAGTTCAATTGCATTATCTATAGCTTAAGCAGAATACGTGGTTGCTGCATCTTGCTGCACACAATTACTTTGGATGATGCAAACCTTGCAAGATATTCAGATCACATGTACTCCACTCATCTCCATTCTATGTGATAATACAAGTGCCATCAGTATTTCAAAAAATCCAGTCATGCACTCCAAGACCAAGCACATACCCATCAAATATCATTTCCTACGTGAACAAGTGCTTGAACAAAAAGTCAAATTGGAGTATGTTCCCTCCAAAGCATAGGTTGCTGATATATTCACTAAACCACTGCCCAAAGAGACATTTGAATATCTCATACAAAAGCTGGGAGTAGTGCGTCATCTTGTTGTTAAATCCTATTTTTCAGGGAAAGGTGGTTATATGCGAGTTTCTTGAAGTGTAGTTGCGTAGATACGTGAGTTTTTGTAGACACAGTCGCGTATATGTTGTTTTGAAGAAAATCAGTGGGCCAGACTCAGGGCAAAGGGGGTCTGCTATGGTTCTGACAATTATCTGCTCTATTTGATGATAATTTCAATCCGCTGATACATTGGTCCTCATAGTGTTATTGATCACTTGATATATATCTGATTGATGATGATGCTTTGATATCTCTTACTGACATATGCAATGATCAGATCTAATAGTGAACGGGTGGCATAGGTTCAGAGGGAGAACATGGTTGATGATATTTTGGGAACTATTGATGGACATATACAGGTTGTTGGCCTAGATGTTGTTGACAAATGTTGCTGATGATAGTTGCTGATGACTATCGTGGTCTTGTTTAAGACATTTGGTCTCTATTATATATGCCATGTATATCTTTTAAATGTAATGGTCATGAAAATACCTAATTTGTAACCCCACTATGCATGGGATGAATGATGTAATGTTTCTTGTTTTTGACTTGTATAAACAATTGATAGTTGGGTGGATGAGTCAAATTTGGTATATCCCCACTTGGTTGGGAGAAGGATGCGTGTATGACTCATTGGTGATAGGAAGGTCATTTGTGGTGTATGTATAGAGTCATGTTCTTCTTTTAGAACATCTTTTTGCAGACTTTGCTTATGCTCATGGGGAGCATGGATTCAATCATGGGAGCTCAATCAACACTTCAGCATATCAGAGAATTCAGCATGCTCTTAGGGGGAGCATGATCCTTTGCCCTTGATGTCAAAGGGGGAGAGTGACATGGGTATGGATGTTGCCATCAAGTCCAAAGGGGGGGATTGTTGGCATTATGATGTATGTATTGTACTTGATGGCAACCCACTTGTAGCAGAACAACTCTCTTGTATATGGTAATTAGATGAATCTATAGAAGAGATGTCAGATGTGACAGAATGCATGATAGGAGTGTTTACAAATGTGATGAAATGCAGGGCAACTTCAAGGAATTAGTTCAGAAAGCAATTCACTCAAATAACAGATTACAGTACTACAGGTTAACAACACAGAAGTACAGATCAGATTACACAAAATGAAGAAAGAGAGGTATACACAGGTTCACCATTGACCAAGCTGCGTATACACGCGGGTTCACTGTATACAAGTCGCGTATACGTACACAAGCACTTTCACAAAAGGAAAAGCGCGTATACCTTGGAACACTAAATGTTTGGTCCGAAGTATTTGGTCCAAGGTATTGGTCCTAAGTGGTTTTTGGACCATGGTATTGAGAAAGGCCTAAAACTATAAAAGGAGGATAAGATCATTAGGCCAAGGTGTGCAAGTATCGAATATCTGATATTGTGTGAGATCTAATATGCAGGTTATTGGCTTATGGTGTCGTGCTTGATCTGAACCGAGGAAGAACCTTAGTGCTTGATGAAGGATAAGATCTAATTAGGCTTGAAGTGATTTATCTTTATGTGGTTTGATCATGTATCTAAATAATTGGCGCATGTTGTACTCTGTAAATATGATGATCTAGGTATGATTGAAGTCTGGAACTGTTGTTATGTTTAAATCATCTTTTACAGATCTGTACACAGGTTCACTTTAGAAAAGAAGCGTATACACGTTGGTTCTGCATATCAAAACAACGTATACATCATAAATTTGATTTGCAGATCTGTATGCTCATTCGCTTTGAGGAAAGCGCGTATGCACGCAGGTTCGACACATGGAAGTAGCGTATACCTTATAAAATATGTTTTAGTTGCTTCTATTTGCGGTTGCAGTGTTTTGGGTTATTGCTTGGGTTCTGGTTACTGTATTTTGTTGCAACATTCTGAATGATTAGAGTGATTGATTGATTCGTTTGTGGTTGGTTCAAAATGAGATTGGTTGATGCAGATATATTTGATGATTGAATGATGTTGTTGATGGATCTAGTTTGAAAATTTATGAAACGTGGTCCCTGGAAGAAAATAGAAGGTTGTAGCCTTTTGTAGGCCGGAACCTACATACTAGTAAACATATCAGCTAGTACAAGAGCTAGGGGGTTGTAGCTCCCTTCCAGTAGAAGCTGGAGAACGAGAGAAGGTTGTAGCCTTCTGCAGGTAGAAGCCTGCGTACTGGTATAAGATTGCACCAATACAAAAATTGTAAACAAAATTCTCTTATTATTAAAAGAAGACAGAGATGATTGCAGTAGGTGGTTTTCACCCACATTAGGTTTCCACCTTATATCTTGGTGTTCATGTGTGTTTCTTATGTGTGATGATCTGTTCTGTTTTTACTGCACTTGGTTATTGTTTATATGGTTTTGATGCATTGATTAAAGATCAATATATGATGAATTAATTGAATCATAAGTTTGCTGGATATACGCTAGTTGCTCTAAACACAATTGCATGTACACGCAAGTTCCCTTAACTGAAGTAGCGTATATGAATTTGATTATGGAAATGAAAAATTATTAGTTTGATAATACTGATTCACCCCTCCTCTCAGTATTATTTCCAACACAGTTATGAACTATTGGATCGCTTTCCTATAAAAGGAATAATTGCATGACCGACTCATGGATGAAAGTGATGGATGGTCTGTGCCCTACGAAGAAGTCCCAAAAACATGAAGACTCTTGAATAAAGAAAAGAAGTTCATGACATCGTGAAGAGGAGTTCTTCAAGCAGCTAGTTGTCCCATTATCTCCACCTTAAGAGTTGTTGTAGATCCCTAATTAAGAGGGAGTCTAGAAATAAGTTTCTAACTTGGTAGAATCTTGGAAGCAAATTCCTAAGCCAAGAGAAAGCTTAGGTACATTCCTTCCGTAGGAATGCGTACAGTACTTCATTAAAATAGGTATGTTCTCCCTAGGTTGAGAGCTCTTTGAGGATGAGTTAGGGCATCCAAGATAAGAGTAGGCGTAGAGCACCAATACCCTTTGAGGATGAGTTAGGGCATCCAAGATAAGAGTAGTTGTAGAGGACCAATACTCTTTGAGGACTGAGAATCCATGATAAGAATAGTCTTGATGGAACATACTCTAATGAACCCGGGTGTGGTATGTTCCGAGAGAGACAATGATGAAGGTGTTTATACATCATTGGTCTTGCTAACATTGTGCTCTGATCTTGTGGAGAGATAGAGCTGTTAGTCAGGGCCTTGCTATGTGATAATGCTGGATGATATGATGCTATACAGATAGGCTACCAATCCGGCTCTTCTTATGAGAATTCTTTATATTGAGAATGTCCAAGTACCTTGTATGAATTATGAATACCTCCCTAGTTAAGAGGGAGTGTTGAAAAGTGTAACTAGGTTCGGTCTTCATAATGACGTGTAATTGTGATTTTATGTAATTGATGTAAAGAAGAAAATAAAATTATTTTTGTAATGCTTGAATCATGGGTTTCATGATCAAGGAATTTTATTTTAGTTAAGGTTCCCATTGTGAGCCTTTAGGTTTTGTCATCAAGTCATAAAAGTCTATTGATTCGATGTCATGTGTGGAATACCCTTCTTGGGCATGTTACATTTATGTATGAGTCAATGAAAGAGTAAAAAGGCCCCTCCAAGACCAAGCTCAAGCTCCTCCAAGAATTCGACTTCAATATAGAATATTAATCCTACACCAAATGGCATGTCGGCCTATGGGCAAGGAAAAGTCGGCCTATTTCATGGGCAACCACTATAAATAGGCAGCGATAGTTAAAGCTCTAACCGGGTAAGGGATAGGCTTGTTGTAGCAAGCCGCAATGCCTTATACACCTACAAGTCTACGGTAAGGCTAATAAGGAGCGCGTAAGGGCTAGTTGTGACTGCTGGGGTATAACAAGCCAACATGTGGTTTAGGAATGTTGGGGAAGGGTGATCATACCCTTGGGACAAAAGTTGTGAAGGCTGTCCAAACAGCTGTTAGAATACCCTTACCAGTCCAGCAATGTGGCAATCAGAGAATCTCCTAACAGTGAACTGATGTAAGTGCAACAATATGATATAATAAGGTGTGACAACATTGTAATAAAGGTGCAACATGTAAGGGACAACAAGCATGCAAGGTACAACAAGTAGACAATGGGACAACAAGCATGGACAACATGGTTCAACCATGGCAGATGGGACAACAGTAAGACATAGGGCTACAATAGCAATTGGGACAACAACAAGACATGGTGCTGCAATAGCAATTGGGACAACAACAAGACATGGTGTTGCAATAACAATTGAGACAACAGCACATGGTGCTGCAATAGCAATTGGGACAGAAGCAAGACATGGTGCTGCAATAGCAATTGGGACAACAGTATGGTAAGCAAGGTGCAACAAACACATGGTGGCAAAACAAGGTGCAACAATGGCACATGATGGTACATGATGCAATACAGTGATGGGTGTTGACCCTGCCGCCTACACCTACCTACAAGTTAGTGAGAAAAGCTTTCAACCCCACAAGGTGTGGTTGGTGGCAGGGAACTCAGAGAAGGGGCTGTCACACTAATCCCGACTCTCTCCGTTTGAGCTATCTCCTAGGTTAGCTAAGGGGGGTGGTCCCTAAAGAAAAGTTAAGTTAAAAGATGTGACTTTCTAGGAGAGTATTATAGTGAAAATGGATTAATTTTAAGGTTTTGTGAGCAAATATGAAGTGAGCAACTTGAAATAACAATGCCAATCATTAATATGATTAAAAACCATAAAACCAGTGCCTTATAAGGAATTTGCTCAACAATTTTAAAGATATATTTGCTCAAAGTAAAATGCAATGCTCTCAAAAGAGAAAACAAAGTCACCCTGAAATGTAAATAAGAATTGTTAGCACAAGATATGTAAGATACAAAATGCTTTTGAGATAATCAACTTTGTAAATCAAAACATGTGAAACATATCTTGCCAAAACCCAAAAATTAGTAATTAACTTGGAAATGTAAAAGAAAAGAAATGCTAAACCACGGCATCAATATGCAATTAGACTTTAAACATGAAAAGAAAACACTTATTTGGAATGATTACAATACTTGCTTTTGAAATAGACTTTGCATATCAAAACACAAACCATCAAGAGACAAGTAAAGTAAATGTAATGGAAAATGCTCTTGGTTAATTTTATTAATTAGCTCTACAACAATATTACAATTTAACTCTTCAATCCTCAGACCTCACCCTCGCCCAATGATATGGAGCTCATAGTGAGGAGTCAATAGAAGAGTAGAGGAGCCCTAAGATGCTATGTTGCACGAAACTTCTAGGAACCCGATGTTTTGGGACGTACCCGTACCCGAAACTACGAAACTCGGCTGAAACTTTACCAAAACTCGACCATTATGTAATCATCAATGAGAGTTGATATAGACTTGGGTTTCCTTCTAAATTGTCATCTATGGGTCTTATTCCCTTTTTTCTTGCAAGATAATGTGTTATTCACTTATTTATAAATTTCTTTATATATATAAAAACATTTATGGCGTTTCAGGCAACGTTGCAGCCAACGTTTCCATTTTTGGGAGTTGACATTTCTAAACGTACTCGTTTCGGAAACTCTGAAATGTTTCATTGTTTCGTGCAACTTAGCTAAGATGTCCACTTCAACCAACTTATGTTGGAGGTAAAATTTTAATGAGGCTTGGGGCCTTCCCACACTAAAATGCCTAGATGAAATGTAAATTGTGTTAATTCCCGAAATTAAAATAATGATACGTGCAAATGTTTCAAAGAGATTGATTTGCAATGCTTGAAAATGAAATAGTGTTCAACATAAGTTGCAATTATAACTTCAATTGGAGGAATAAAATTAGCTTACAAGTGTTGCATGTGTTTCATCAATGAATTAAAATGATACAAGTAATTTGCTTGAAAGTAAAATTTGTTTCAAATAGACAATGACAATGAATTGCTCCAATATTCAAGATAACAATGTAGCATAAAATTGAAGCATGTATTCAAGTACTCCTGAAACAATTTACCAAGGTAAATGGAAACGAATCAAAGTTTGTTAAGAATATAAAATGCTTGCATGTAAATGATGAATTGCCCAAAGTGTAAGCTTGTAGCTCCAAGCAACAATGAGAAAGAAAATGCAAAGCTCAAATGAAATTGTAACAAATTTTAACTTAATGAAATGTGATAGTGAGGTTGTGTTAATTCCCAATTAAAGCATGCATGTAAGTGAATAAAGTATGAAAGCTAAAACCATGCAAATGTCAATCCACCCAAGAGAAGATTCGCTCTAAATAGGGAGATAGGATACCATGGGAGAAATCCCAAGCTCTCACAAGCAAGTTAGATCTTTTATTAATATTACAATGAGAAGAGGGCCCTTCAAAGTTCTCAACTATACTTCAAGGAGAGTCCTCACAATAATTTCTTGGAACTTGGACACTAGACCTCCTTTCCTGAGAAAGTAGTGACAAGATCTCACAAAACTTATGCAAGGAAAACAAGGTGTGAGTTTCCTCAAAATGCCCACGACTTAAAGAGGAAAATGGGCAGCCCTATAGTGAACTCGACTTGGCCAAAATAAGCCTCAAAAGAGCTCACGACATCCTTGGAAATCCAACCCCCAACACTTGCCAAAGGTTCTGCAAATACTTGTTAGAAGTTGCGGGAAGTTGTTATTCCAAATCTGCCACACAAGAGTTAGCAAACAATCCAAATAATGGCTGCAAAATAAGTTAAGTATTAATGGAAAAATCAGCAAGATAAAATGTATATGTACAATTATAATTTACAAAAGGCTAAGCAAAAGAGTGAGAGTAAACTCTCGTATTTGCTTAGCCATCTTCAAGCTCTTAAATAGCAAATGAAAGAAATGAAGTACAATGTTTTTTTTTAAAAGAGACTTAAATTTAAAAGTTCTTGGCTTGTGTACAAGCTATGTGTCGAAATCCCTGCAAAACCAATTTGTAAAATTAGACTATGAAGGTTCAAAGAACAAATGAGAGCTCCTTTAGGAATGTATCAAGAGTGGGTTGGTCTCTCCAAAGACTTCCCCTCCCGCTTGATTCTATAATCCAACAAGATGTTCCCTCTACAAAACTTCAATCAAGAATTAGTTCCATATAGATTTAGCAATAAACAATGATAAGAAACGCTAGAGATTTATTTAAAACCAACTAGAGCATTCTATACCTAGAGCATACTTCTAAATCAAATGTTAATGCAAGATAGCTCTACATTAACAAATCTACAAGAGCATATGGAAACAAATTAGATCAAAGCATGAGTAAAAAGAATTATACCAATGCTCAACAGTTCATCACTCAAAAAGGAGGAACACCTCATGATGAAACCCCAAAATCTTTAAAGATATATCTGAAAGTGTACAAGGTAGCAGTGCTTCCGCAAACACAATAGCTAGTAACAATATTATTACAATGTGAGAGCCCCTGGCTCTATTATATAGAGAGTTGGGAGCAAATTCCAATGAAGAATGACAATGAGAATGGCATTGAAGCCAATCCCAATGTAGAAGTGATTAAACAAGTGGTATGAGGTGACAATTCCAAAGAGAAATTCGAATTTGTTGAATGGAGCTCCAATGCCAAGTGTAAAAATCGAATTCTGTCAAGTGGACATCATTTTCTTCTTCCCTTATGTGCCAAATTCGAATTTTATGGTGGAATGAGTGTATATGGGTGGTAACCCATGTGGGGACAATTTCCCACAAAAATCTCCACCAAATATTCTCCCAAATCCTCCCAATGTGCATTAACTTCACAAATTCGAATTTCCAAGTAGCGTTTTCAGTTAATGCCAGAAATTCGATTTTATTTGAGCACATGTCCTTTCCTTGATTTTAGGAGTCCACATTACCTTGAGACTTCACTTTAACTCCCCCATAATTTTCCACTTTATTTCCACAACATTTAGCATGTGTGGATATTCATTTTTCTCTATTTATTTAATTTATGGCTTAATTAATTGCCAGATTTCCTACTAAACTTAGGAAAAGTGGGTTTTGAGGGTCCAAAACACATTATTAACCCCTCAAAGTGTGTCATAGTAGAAATTTTAGGGTGAGAGGTGTAAATTTGATTACTTATACCCCATACAATTTCTCTGGACTAATTATAATTTAAATACAATTTTATTTGCAAATTTTGACCTGCGGGAAATCTAAAAAATAAAAAAATGACTAACTATACCTAACCAAATTCCACAAATTTTTTGTGTGATCTAGTATGGTAATATACATTGATTCTAGACACTAAGATGTGTCAGGGGCTCAACCTTCAAACCGTCACCCCGACTTTGGGGTAAAACATGAGTAAAAAAACCTAGAAAATTATTCGCCTCTGAAAAAGAAGGGATAATTAATCAGATAAAAAAAACACTCCAAGGTGTACTCATTTGCTGATCGAGTCCCAACATCCTAGGCCTATTATAGACTCAAAACTCATCATTACTAGTATCACTTATTACAATTCCCCGTAGGGTGTGGAATCTAGGTACAAGAAAGATGATGAGAAGATAGAAGTAGACTTAAAAAACTCCGTTGACTGATGATATCTGATGATGTAAGTGTCCTCTAGATCATCCTTGGGCATGGGGTCTTCATATAATCATCTGGTGCCACTCCAGTGGTCAACAATGGGTAATGTCATGATGTTATAGAACTGACTTGCAAATATATGATAATAGAAATAAACCCAGAAATAATATGATGATAATATAAATAAACCCAAGAAATAACAAGATCTGAATATAAATAGAAATTCTTCTTTATTAATCAACCCTTAAGGTAGGGCAACACCATACATTCACTCTTTAAGGAAGGAGAACACTCCACAAGCCATATGCTTGTTCATACAATAATCTTTGACATTTCTCAATGGGGAGTCTCTAGCCTCTATATAGGCCTCATACATACAATACATGGTCATTACATGGTCCTCTCATACATCTATCTAATAACATGGCTTATTACATTATTGCTAACTACTTGTGGTCCCTTACATGATACGGGTTAACCACCTTATTTATTACTATGGCCCATCCCATTATTACATTATTCCCTTGGGTACCTCCTTTTGTACCCCATATTATCCTCCATAAGTATACTACATTCCACCCCCCTTAACATATTTCATCCTCGAAACATGGGAAAAACACAAATAATAAGATCTACTCAAAAGAGTAGTCCACTGGTACCATGAACGTGCATCTAGCCATCCCAGAGAAAGGTGAGCTCTCGATCTAGCTGGTGCCTCGCTCACTTGAGATGGAGGTTGACCCTAGTGGCTCTTTTGTGTTGATGCGTTGTAGGTGGATCATCACCCCTCTTTATCTGTCATGCAAGGGTTGTTGTCCTTGTGGTTAATTCTTTGCCATCTTGTTGGTTGTTTTCTTGCGGGGTGATGTGAGTGGTGATATGATGAAGTGTTAACCAACGGTGTATCTTTCTTTAATTCACCACCTAATGGAGCCTGATTGGTATCTGGTACATGTTGTGGTGCCTGCTGTTGTTTCTTAATTTCCAATATTACTTCAACCACTGAGTCCTCATCTGATGTAACATTTTCTGCTTTAGCCTCCTTGGACTCTACCTGCTTTTCTAGTACCTGGTTTGATGTTTGTGTTTGGTTGTCGACCATCAATGGCTCATCATCTGAAATGTCAGTCCCTGGAACATCTTCTGCTTCAGCCTCCTTGGATTCTACCTATTTATTGATGGAAATATCTTGTAATGTAATTTTCTTCTTTTTATACCAGAGCTTCAAGAATTTCTTCTGCACATTAATATTGATAGTACCCACCGATTCCATCCAAGGGTATCCCAAAACAACATCCACATTAGCCATATCTGAAGCATAAAAATCAGAATGCAATACATACTTGTCCATAGAAATCTTCAAATCTTTATAAACTTGAACATCCTTATTATCAACTTGTGTGTTTTCATTGTGTTTCGCTGGAACTTGCAATTTTTTTGCCAAATTAACATTGATAAAATTATGCTTGCAACTAGGATTTATAGACACAATGATTTTCTCCTTTTGAATCAATTCATGAATCTGTAATAAGGAGATACCAACAGAAAATAACCCTTTAGGTTTCTTGGTTTCCTTCTTTCTTGCAAAAATAAAATCTTTGCTAGGTTTTTGGGTTTCCTCCTTTCTAGTATGAGACCATTTGTCCAAAAGTAGTTCTTCAATTTTGTTAGCACGACATAACTTCAGAATCTCATTGTCAAGTGATTTCCACCATATAGAAGCCTCATTTTTCAAATAATACCCTATTTTGTTCTTCCAACACCTTGGGAAGTCATACTTATGAGATGCTATAAAATTTTCAATAGAAGACCCATCATTTTTTCCTGGAAAAAACTTACTGCTATAAGCCATAAAGAGGGTTTTGAAAACAAATTGCTTACTTGGTGAAAATTTGAAATGGCCACAATTTAGTCAATATTGCTCAGAATCCCTATTATGACCTATTTTCGGAAATGGAACAACCATTCTACATCTTCCCATGTGATAGAAATCCCGATCTAGACACTGGAATTTCTGATTCGCGCTGCAACTGTCCCACCATCACAATTTTTTTTTGAAAAAAGCGCTGATTTTAAATCAGCGATATCTCCTTCATCCGGACTCCGATTCGACTGATTTTTTTTTAACTTGGGTATTTTTTCACAAACAATCCAGATCTGCAATTAGATTCTGCAGATTTTGCACTAGAACATACAGAGCTGTTCTGCAAACTTGCTGCCCTGAAAAATGTCTGCAACCCAATTGATTTTTTAAATCAACAATATCTCCCTCATCCGGACTCCGATTTGGCCGATTTTTTTTTCAAATTGGATATTTTTTCACCAACAACCCAGATCTGCAATTAGATTCATAAACTCATTTGCATTGATGTTTTTGGTGAACTTCCGTCCAAACATATGTTTTGCAGTTAGCATGATGAGTTCATATATGGTTGAGCCTCACTGGATTGGTGCCAAAAATCTTCTGAGATATCTTCGGGGTACAACCTCTCATGAATTGAGATACACTGCTGGAAATGTGAAGCTGCATGATTATTCAAATGCTGACTAGGTAGGTAGTGTGGAGGATCGCAAGAGCACTTCCAAGTGTTGGTTCTCTTTGGATTTTGCTTCGATCTCATGGATGAGTAGAAAGCAGAAGTCGGTTTCCTTAAGCATCATCGAGACCGAATACATAGCTACGAGTCTGATCTCGTGTGAAGCTGCTTGGTTGTGGAAGCTTTTCAGTGAGCTGTTTGTACACATGATGGATACCACTGTGATTTTCTGTGTCAACCAGGGGGGGATTCGATTGTTGAGGAATCTCGTATTCTATGATTGCTCCAATAGATCGACATCAAATACTACCTTATCAGGGATATGGTACCTCGATGAGCGAGGAGGCTGCATCGCGTTGAGACTGATGTACAGGTTGTAGACATTCTATCAAAGCCCCGGGGAAAGGTCAAATTTGTGACTTTCCCGAACGACTTGGAGTCGTTGAGAGACCCTCTTATGAGGGTCCTGCATGTTGCATACATTGAAGCTCTAGGAGCTTCGGGGGGCTTGGGGTACTTACTGGAGCAACACACGACCATAGGGTGACTCACCCTCCCCTAATGGTGCGCTGTGTACAGGGTGAATGGCTCAGCCTTCCCCTGTGATACCCCGAGGCGACTTAGTTATAGGATGATTGGTTCTCCTGTCGAGGCATTCTACCCATGCAATGTGAGACTCATGGGAAGTACCTCTTATTTGATCAATGAGCAAGGAAATGGGGTTAAGGACCATAGTGGTACTATCGATGGACCGATCGTTGTATCTACCGTACTCCCTATGCTAGGATGACCTCCATTGGTCTGGGATCAATGAAACTGATTTGGGATCAATATGAGTGGTTTGAGACACTCTCTTGTGATATTGATCTGGGATCAATAAAACTAACTTCGGGTTAGTAGAGAATGGTATGAGACATTCTCGATCAATTCTTCTTCTTCATGGTTCAACAAGAGCAGAGCAGAGTAGTGAAGTGCAGGGCACTGATGACAGAGATAGTACAGTCAAACGTATGGATCAGCGGATGGAGTTCTCCCTAGTTGAGAGGGAGTGTTAAAATTGGCAACTAGGGCCAAACTCCATGTGGGTCATCTTATTTATGGTAGTTGATATTTTTCTTGGACCCCTCTCATCGAGAGGTGTAGGATTGATTTAAAGATCATCCGATTCCGATAAGTATTCAAGGAGTTATGAATTTATTTGTGTTATAAGACAATTCGTTAAGGTCGGCCAACAACCAAATAAACCCGTCATGTGCTCAACGTTTAATATAAAAGGAGATGATTTGAGAGTCGTTTTACACACAACTTCTCTCTTGATTTCTCTCCACTTGTATTGGGTTTTCGTGTGAGAGAAATCTAGGAGGAAGTAGCCCTAACACAGTCCGAAGGAGGATGCCCTAACGCAGTCCTAAGGAGGATGATCTAGCTATCAACGCAGTTATGGTGGAGAGATCTAAACGTTGCCCTATGGAGAAGCCCTAACCCTGCCCTATGGAGAAGAGCTAACGTTGCCCTATGGAGAAGCCCTAACGCTGCCCTTTGGAGAAGCCCTAACGCTGCCCTATGTAGAAGAGCTAATGCTGCCCTATGGAGAAGCCCTAAGACTGCCCTATGGAGAAGCCCTAATGCTGCCCTTTGGAGAAGCCCCAACATAACCTATGAAGAGGTATACGCAGTTAAGAAGGGCAACAATGTAAGCCCTCAATGCAGATTAGAAAAGAGTCTCCACCTTAGATGGATGCTGTAGAACCTTAACGCAGTCTATGGAAGAATGAAAGCTCTAACCGCAATAAGGGATAGGCTTGCTATAGCAAGACGCAGTCCCTTGTACACCTACAGGTCTACGTTAAGCCTAATAAGGAGGGCGTAAGGGCTAGTTGTGATTGCTGGGGTATAACATGCCAACGTGTGGTTTAGGAATGCTGGGGAAGGGTGATCATAGCCTTGGGACATAATTTGTGAAGGCTGTCCAAACAACTGTTAGAATACCCTTACCAGTCCAGCAATGTGGCAATCAGAGAATCCCCTAACAATGAACTGATGTAAGTGCAACAACGTGATATAATAAGGTGTGACAACATTGTAATAAAGGTGTAGCATGTAAGGGACACCAAGCATGCAAGGGACAACAAGCATGCAAGGTACAACAAGCAAACAATGGGACAATAAGCATGGACAACATGGTTCAACCATGGCACATGGGACAACAACAAGACATAGTGCTGCAATAGCAATTGGGATAGCAGCAAGACATGGTGCTGCAATAGCAATTGGGACATCAGTATGGTAAGCAAGGTGCAACAAGCACATGGTGGCAAAACAAGGAGCAACAATGGCACATGATAGTACATGATGCAGTGCAATGATAGGTAATGTCATGATTTATGAAGCATGATAAGATGCAGCATTGTGATGATGGGTGCAGCACGGTGAGGTGCAACATGATGACGAGATGCAGCACGATGATAGGTGAAGGAGTCACCTTGGAGAATCAGTTGAAGTAGCATGTCTTCAACTGATCTCATGTATCATCTTCTTAGAGATGATCTATGCTCTTATCTAGATAAGTCAAAGTGTTGACTTCTGTTGTAAATGTCTATCTCTCTCTCTCTCTACTAAACTATTGAAGAACATATAAGAAGAATTGATCAAGGATTTCCCCACATTGGGGTTTGTCCCTGGCTAGCGCCACATCTTGTGTCCTCTTGTCTTTTGCGATTTATGTTTATGTTCTATTTGTAGTTTACTTTAATGCTGATGTGATTGCTAATCTGAAAAAGATATTGAGCTAATTGTGAAAATTGAAATAAATTGCTCTAAGCATAGAACATACCTAAAATTAACAATGTTGAAGCAATATCAGGATCAAGTCATGAAGGGCTATTAAATCAAAGTATGGGAACAAGCAAGTACAACTAAGCATCCATGTGATAAGTATTCTGAAGCATATACAAGATGACAAATGAGTAGTTAGATGACAAAAGGACCTGATATATATAAAGGTGGTCACTTTCCACGAAGGGAGTAATGATATGAAAAATCAGGAAGGAAAGTGATTGATGGCCGGTGCCCTACCAAGAAGAAGTTCAAACAAAGACTTCATCACATCGAAGGAAAGAAGGAGATCAAGTAGCGGAAGGACCCATGAAGAAGAAGTTGCTAATGAATGGACAAGTCCCTAGCTAAGAGGGAGTTCTAACAAGTTCCCAACTACAAAGGAGCTTGGGCAAGTTCCTTGTCAGAGGAAACTTGGGCATGTCTTTGTCAATCAAGAGGAAGAGATAGAGACAACATTCTTGTCTTCACTTGGGAAGAAAGAATGGGAGGATTGGGTAATCATCTAGAATTTGATGCTCTTTGAGGATGTGTAGGACATCCAAGACAAGAGTAGGCAAGAGGACCGATACTCTTTGAGGGCTGGGAACCCTAGAAAAGAATAGTCCTAGAAGGTCATACTCAATGAACACCTGGGTAAGTATGTACCTTGAGAGACAATGACTAAGGTGTCTATAGGCCATTGGTCTCACCAACATTGTGCTTTGATCTTATGAGAGATAGCGCTGTTAGTCAAGGCCTTGCTATGAACAATGTTGGTTACTATGATGCTATAATAGATGGATTGCCAATCTAGTTTCTCTTATGTGAATTCTTCAATATTGAAAAATAGCCAAACACCTTGTAATGATTTATGAATACCTCTTGTTGACCCTGCCGCCTACACCTACCTACAAGTCAGTGAGAAAAGCCTTCAACTCCACAAGGTGTGGTTGGTGGCAGGGAACTCAGAGAAGGGGCTGTCACACTAATCTCGACTCTCTCCGTTAGAGCTATCTCCTAGGTTAGCTAAGGGGGGTGGTCCCTAAAGAAAAGTTAAGTTAAAAGATGTGACTTTCTAGGAGAGTATTATAGTGAAAATGGATTAATTTTAAGGTTTTGTGAGCAAATATGAAGTGAGCAACTTGAAATAACAATGCCAATCATTAATATGATTAAAAACCATAAAACCAGTGCCTTATAAGGAATTTGCTCAACAATTTTAAATATATATTTGCTCAAAGTAAAATGCAATGCTCTCAAAAGAGAAAACAAAGTCACCCTGAAATGTAAATAAGAATTGTTAGCACAAGATATGTAAGATACAAAATGCTTTTGAGATAATCAACTTTGTAAATCAAAACATGTGAAACATATCTTGCCAAAACCCAAAAATTAATAATTAACTTGGAAATGTAAAAGAAAGGAAATGCTAAACCAACACATCAATATGCAATTAGACTTGAAACATGAAAATAAAACACTTGTTTGAAATGATTACAATACTTGCTTTTGGAATAGACTTTGCATATGAAAACTCAAACCATTAAGAAACAAGTAAAGTAAATGTAATGGAAAGTGCTCTTGGTTAATTTTATTAATTAGCTCTACAACAAGATTACAATTTAACTCTTCAATCCTCAGACCTCACCCTTGCCCAATGATATGGATCTCACAATGAGGAGTCAATAGAGAAGTAGAGGATCCCTAAAGGCTAAGATATCTATTTCAACCAACTTATGTTGGACGTAAAAATTTAATAAGGCTTGGGGCCTTCCTACACTAAAATGCTTAGATGAAATGCAAATTGTGTTAATTCCCCAAATTAAAATAATGATACATGCAAATGCTTCAAAGAGATTGATTTACAATGCTTGAAAATGAAATAGTGTTCAACATAAGTTGCAATTACAACTTCAATTGGAGGAATAAAATTAGCTTAAAAGTGTTGCATGTGTTTCATCATTGAATTAAAATGATACAAGTAATTTGCTTGAAAGTAAAATTTGTTTCAAATAGACAATGACAATAAATTGCTCCAATATTCAGGATAACAATGTAACATAAAATTGAAGCATGTTTTCAAGTGCTTATGAAACAATTTACGAAGGTAAATGGAAATGAATTAAAGTTTGTTAAGAATATAAAATGCTTGCATGTAAAGGATGAATTGCCCAAAGTAAAGTGTAAGCTTGTAGCTCCAAGCAACAATGAGAAAGAAAATGCAAAGCTCAAATGATAGTGAGGTTGTGTTAATTCCCAATTAAAGCATGCATATAAGTGAATGAAGTATGAAAGCTTAAACCATGCAAATGTCAATCCACCCAAGAATAGCCTCCCTCTAAATGGGGAGATAGGATACAATGGGAGAAATCCCAAGCTCCCGCAAGCAAGTTAGATTTTTTAATAATATTACAAAGAGAAGAGGGTTCTTCAAAGTCCTCAACTAAACTTCAAGGAGAGTCCTCACAATAATTGTTTGAAACTTGGACACTAGATCCCCTTTCTTGAGAAAATAGTGACAAGATCTCACAAAACTTATGCAAGGGAAACAAGGTGTGAGTTTCCTCCAAATGCCCATGGCTTAAGGAGGAAAATGGGCAGCGCTCTAGTCAACTCGGCTTGGCAAAAATAAGCCTTAAAAGGGCTCACGACATCCTTGGAAATCGAACCCCCAACATTTGCCAAAGGTCCTGCAAACACTTGTTAGATGTTGTGAGAAGTTGCTCTTCAAAATCTGCCACATAAGAGTTATCTAACAATCCAAACAATGACTGCAAAATAAGTTAAGTATTAATGGAAAAATCGGCAAGATAAAATGTATATGCACAATTATAATTTACAAAAGGCTAAGCTAAAGAGTGAGAGTAAACTCTCATCTTTCCTTAGCCATCTTCAAGCTCTTAGATAGCAAATGAAAGAAATGAAATACAATGATTTTTAAAAGAGATTTAAATTTGGAAGTTCTCAGCTTGTGTACAAGCTATGTGCCGAAATCCTTGCAAAACCACTTTGTAAGATAAGACTATGAATGTTCAAAGAACAAATGAGAGCTTCTTAAAAAATGTATCATGAGTGGGTTGGTCTCTCCAAAGACTTCCCCTCACGCTTGATTCTGTAATTCCAACAAGATGTTCCCTCTAGAAAACTTCAATCAAGAATTAGTTCCATATAGATTTAACAATAAACAATGATAAGAAACTTTAGAGATTTATTCAAAACCAACTAGAGCATTCTATACCTAGAGCATACTTCTAAATCAAATGTTAATGGAAGATAGCTCTACATTAACAAATCTAAAAGAGCATATGGAAGCAAATTAGATCAAAGCACAAGTAAAAAGAATTATACCAATGCTCAACAATTCATCACACTCGAAAAAGAGGAACACCTCATGAATGAAACCCCAAAGTCTTTATTGATATTTCTGAAAGTGTACAACGCAGTAGTGCTTCTGCAAGCATAATAGCTGGTAATAATATTATGCAATGTGAGAGCCCATCGCTCTATTATATAGAGAGTTGGGAGCAAATCTCAATGAAGAAAGACAATGACAAATGGCATTGGAGCCAATCCCAATGTAGAAGTGATTAAACAAGTGGTAGGAGGTGACAATCGCAAAGAGAAATTTGAATTTGTTGAATGGAGCTCCAATGCCAAGTGTAAAAATCGAATTCTGGCAAGTGGACATCATTTTCTTCTTCCCTTATGTGCCAAATTCGAAGTTTATGGTGGAATGACAAGTGTATATGGGCGGTAACCCATGTGGGGACAGTTTCCCACAAAAATCTACACCAAATATTCTCCCAAATCCTCCCAAATGTGCATTTACTTCACAAATTCGAATTTTCAAACAATTTTTTCATTTAATGCCAGAAATTCGATTTTATTTGAGCACATGTTCTTTCCTTGATTTTAGGAGTCCACATCACCTTGGGACATCACTTTAACTCCCTCATAATTTTCCACCTCATTTCCACAACATTTAGCATGCGTGGGTATTTATTTTTCTCCATTTATTTAATTTCTAGCTTAATTAATTGCCAGATTTCTCACTAAACTTAGGAAAAGTGGGTTTTGAGGGTCCAAAACACATTATTAACCCCTCAAAGTGTGTCATAGTTGAAAGCTGAGGGTGAGAGGTGTAATTTTGATTACTCGTACCCCATACAACTTCCCTAGACTACACTTATTACAATTTAAATACAATTTTATTTGTAATTTTTGACCTGCGGGAAATCGAAAAAATTAAAAAATGACTACCTAGACTTAACCAAATTCCATGAAATTTTTTGTGTGATCTAATATGGTAATATACATCGACTCTAAACATTAATATGTGTTAGGGGCTCAACCTTCAAACCGTCACACTGGCTTTGGGATAAAACATGAGTGAAAAAACCTAGAAAATTATCCGACTCTAAAAAAGAAGGTATAATTAATCAGATAAAAAAAACACTCCAAGGTGTATTCGTTTGTTGATCGAGTCCCAACATCCTAAGCCTGTTACAGACTCAAAACTCATCATTACTAGTATCACTTATTACAATTCCCCGTAGGGTGTGGAATCTGAGTACAAGAAAGATGATGAGAAGATAGAAGTAGAGTTAAAAAACTCTGTTGACTGACGATATCTGATTATACAAGTGTCCTCTGGATCATCCTTGGGCATGGAGTCTTCATGTAATCATCAGGTGCCACTCCAATGGTCAACAAATCCCTAGTTAAGAGGGAGCGTTGAAGAAAGTGTAAGTAGGTTCGGTCTTCATAAATGTACTTGTGATATTTGTATTTATTCAAGAAAAGAAATATTATATTTGTTTTTTATATCAATGAGTTTCTTGATTATTGAAATAGGTCTAGCACATGTTAAAGTGCTATAGGTGAGTCAAAGAGTCAAAAGATTGTTTGAAGACCCTTAAGGGCATGTTACACCATGTACATATTTGTATAAGAGTCAAAGGATATCCCTCCAAGCAAAGACAAGTCCTCTCCATGCAACGACATCATCAAACGAGCAAAAATGAAGGAAACTCAAGTCGGCCTACAGTCATCATGTTAGCCTCAAGTTGACATAGAGGAGGGACAATCCTCTATATATAGAGGTTGTCCACTCCCTCAAACAATAAGCAATCCACCTTTGAAATCAGCGAGCAAGGAAGACTAAGAAAAGGGTGAAAAAGGATGAGTATAAGGAGCCTCTCATGTAGCGAAGAAGGAGAAGTCATCATCAAAGGTTGGAGGACTATTTCTAGGGTAAAACATAGTCCCACATGCGAGAAAAGGAGGCATCTCTATGGTGATAACAACAACACTGTAACATTCTCATACTTCTCATTGTTTGGGCTTGAAACTTAGGCCTTAGAGGGCGAAGAAGAGACTCTCAATCGAAGAAGAAAGGAACCAAATACTCAAGGAAACCTCCCACACGTGCTAGAATTTAGGGTTCCAGGACAGTCATATGAAGTTTTCAACTATACCTTGCAAAAGGAGCTCGGTTGGTCAAGAGGAAGGAAGGGATCATCACAAGTAAAGTGTCTCACTAAAGATCAAGGATCAGTGTGTCATCTAGAGCAAGTGCAACAAGGACTATCAACAATTGTAAGAAGAACGAAGTGCCGAAAGAAGGAGGACGAAGTACCAGGGAATGAAGTGCAGGAAGGAGGAAGGATTTGACTTGTGCGTGGAGAATATTCTTGTCAAGGGTCTAGAGTTTGGCATTGATCAATAGAAGCTTCAATAAGAGAAATTTACAAAAGGGTTTTCCTCTCTAAGAGGGAGAGGTTTTGCCCTGGTAGAGAGCCAACATCTTGTGTTCTTGTTCTTATTTTTTTGGTAGCAATTTGATGAAGTAAACATGCATGCATTAATAATAAGAAGAAGAAGATTAAGCTAACAAGATAAATTGTAAAAGAGCTTCACAAATTGTTATCAAGTCTAGAAGAATCCTACTACACCCCATTGCCCTAGATTCTTCAACATTTTCATCATTATAACATTTTCATCCAAGCAGCAGCTATCCATCCAGTACTTGTCCTAAATTTACTTAGCAAGATAGGTGACTCCATAACGCATTGGTATCAGTCATCCAGATCTAATCTAATTCTTTAAAATCTTGCTTAATCTAAACCAAATATTTGGTGGTTTAATTGTGTCTCCCGGACTGGTTGGTTCCCATCTAGTCCTTCTTCCATCCATTTCCTTAGGGTCTACCCCCCTTAGTCCGTTGCTAGGAGATAAACGGAGAGATTGGAGATCAGGGTGACAACCCCCGATTTGAATCGATGTCGCAGTGCCTAGACATTCTGCGCCACAACAGGCTAATGCAAGGCTACCAAAGAAAGAGTTGTAGATGTCATCTACAACTGATACTCATCTGGTGGGATGACAAAATCCTCAAGAAAACATGATGTGGAGAAGGTAGCTGTATGAAGGAAAGCCAGATATGGATAACTTTCTGATGAAAGAAAGGATGACATGACTGACATGATTCATGAATGAAAGTGATGTATGGTTGATGCCCTATGAAGAAGTCCCAAAAGATGTAGGCTCTATAACAAAAAATAAATTCATGACATCAAAAGAGAGAGTCCTACAAGCAAGTAGTTGTCCCATGATCTCCACCTAGAGAGTTGTTGGAAACAATTCCCTAGTTAAGGGGAAGCTTGGTCAAGTCCCTAGTTAAGAGGGAGCTTGGGTACATTCCTTTTACAGGAATGGGTACATTCCTTCAAAGGAATGAGCATATCCTCCTTAGTTAAGAGGGAGAGATAGACACGTCATTCTTGTCTTCACTTGGGAAGAAAGAATGGAGGATTGGGTAAGCATCTGGCATCCGATACTCTTTGAGGATGAGGTAGGGCATCCAAGATAAGAGTGGTCGTAGAGGACTGATATTCTTTTAGGACTGGGAATCCAAGATAAGAATAGTCTTCGTGGAACATACTCTCAGAGAACTCGGGTGGGGTATGTTCCGAGAGAGACAATGATGATGGTGTCTATAAATCATTGGTCTCACCAGCATTGTGCTCTGATCTTATGGAGAGATAGAGTTGTTAGTCAAGGCCTTGCAATGTGACAATGCTGGATGATATGATGCTAAACAGATGGGTTACCAATCCGATTCTTCTTATGAGAATTCTTTAGATTGAGAATGACCAAGTACCTTGTGTGGATTATGAATACCTCTCTAGTTAAGAGAGAGTGTTGAAATATGTAACTAGGTTCGATCTTCATAATGACATGTGTGATCATGATTTTATGTATTTGATGTAATGAGAAAAATAAATTTATTATTATTGATCTTGAGACATGGTTTTCATGCTCAAGGGAAATTTATTTTTAGGTCAAGCTCCCATTGAGAGCTCTTAGCATTTGTCATTGAGTCATCAAGTCACTAAAGTCATTGTCATGTATGAAAAGACCCATTTGGGCATGTTACATATTGTAAGAATTTTTTTTTGAGTCAAAGTCTAGTCAAAGAACTCTCCAAGGCCAAGTCATAAAAGAAAAACACAAGTCAGCCTTCTCCAAGCTTCTAGTTGGCCTTAGGACAGTTACAAGTCGGCTTTCAAAGATAGACGTGAAACCTATGTAAATGAGGGACTCGGCCTCATTCAAGGACACACAACACACTCTCATAAGTTCAATCAAAGAAGAATATAAGTGCGAGGAATAAGAAGGGCATAAAGGAGAAAAGAGTAATCAAATATTTGGATCTGTTTTGGGCTGAAACCCTTTACACATGCGAGGTAAGATTAGGGCATCCATCTGCTGCTGGAAGACCAAAATGCAAACCTCAAGGAAGCCGAAATCTAGCATATGAAAGACATATTTTTGTAAGCCGAAGTTACAAGAAGACAAGTCGAAGGAAAGCGAAGAAGAATTCTGTGGGTTTTTCTGTCAATATTGGAGAGGTTTTGGCCTTGGCTGATAGCCTACATCCTGTGTCCTTTGTCTCATTGTTCATTGTGTTATATGTTTGATGAAGAGAACACTATAATAATCGAGCTAAAGAAGAACCTAATCAAGAAAAATAAAATGTATTCACAAGCAATTATCATAAGCTAGAGAAATCACCTATACTGCTGCTCCCAGATTTCTCAACATCTTGAATGTCATTTTCCTTTAAGATGAGAAGTACTCTAGTTTTTTAAGATTGATAGTTGATTGCACCTTCCAATCTGTCTTCAATTCTAAGGTTTGGAGCCATTCGTCAAACTGCAAGGGACAAAATGTTTGATAACCCTTTTCTCTAGGACTGACTTCAAATTATTCAAAGATTGGCTTCTGCAAAAGTAATGTGACTGCTCTTTCACCTAGAGGCTCTGAAACAATGTTGATTTTTCTTATAGTAGACACTGATTTTCTAATCTGATAATTACTTCCAGTTATCTGTATTCTCAAGTTGTCTTATGTCACTTATATCATTAAGTACTTACACATAGAAAAATCTCAAATATAATGCAATAATAACCATAGGATCATAAAGAGACAGCCAAACACAATAAGAGACACATGGTTACCCTTGGAAAATCCAACCTTGGGAAAAATCCAACCAACTTTTTTTCTGAGGAGAATTCAATTTTCAACGAAGTTTACGTTATAAATTGTCTAGAAATCTGTGCCAATTTCCAAGTACAAAATACTAGTCAAACTTGGTCAAAGGAGAGAGGATATCTGACTTCTGTTAGCTTAGTCAAATCTGTGAACAAGTTGATTTTTGGTCTGTTCTGCTTCTGGTTGACAGTAGTCAAAGGAAGCCAAATTTCGGCCCTGCAACTTCCTTAGAGAATTTGGTCAAACTGTCACAGTTGACCTGCAGTCAACCCTAGACAAACAGATTCGGTCAACATCCAGATTTCAGCCCAGAAATTTGGTCAATGTTTAGTCAAAGATGCCCACAATATTCGCTCCAATAATCAGTCAAATAGCCCAGAAAAATGCCAAAGCCAATGCTTGTCAACGAGTCAAACTTCACTTCGGATTTCAGTGGTCAACTTCAGACTTCTTTTGCTTCTTTGCACGTGTGAATATGACTTCTTGCTCGTGTGAATGATCTGAATTATGCCCAGTGAGGAGGTCAAATCGACTTATTTATTGTGGTCAAATAGGTGACCTTTGACCAATGGTCACCTGTAATGGTGGGGCTGACTTAGGCTTCTTGGAGCCTACATAAACCAATATAAAAAATTAATTTTCCTTTTTAATATTTATAATTTTTTTTGCTGATTTTGAAGGCTTCTTGGCATGCAGGAATACTCGCCATTGCTACAAAAATCAACACAAATGTGTCGGGGTGACAAATTTGAATTAGGGTTTATTAAATGCTTAGCAAAAAGTAATATATTTGGGGCCAATTGCAATATTTTGCAATCTTTAATCCATTGACAGGACACATATTCCGCGGGGCTATGATTGTTTTGTCCAGTGTGATGGTTGTTTGCAGTAGAAAGGCTTAACATGTATTTGTCTTCTGTAGACTGGCTTTACTTTTATTACACTCCCAGATTATGTTGATTCTCCACCCACATTCTACCTTTCATGTCTAACCCAAAATAATCTTTTTCGTGCACAGTTGAATTACTAAAGTGGAGGTTTTCCCCAATCCAGGGTTCAGTTTAAATGAAACTTGTGAAAGGAGGTCCAGTTAGGTTTAGTATGTGGCAAGATTTGATTTATGAAATCCTTGTCACAGTACAAATTTTGAAACAAGAAGGTAGAAGATATAAATTCTACTCATTTCTTTGTTATTAATCTTACCTGATTTTTGTCACAATATTGTCATTGCTGTTGGTCAATTCTTGTTGTGTGTCATCAGCCTGTACCAAAGTTGGGGGACTGTGAATGTCAGTTGTGTATGGTTGATTTATTACAGCTTTCCATCATTACATGATAATTGTGGAAATTTTTGATCTGCTTAGGTATGTTAAAAGCCTTATGGAGGGAGCTGGTCTTCGTGTCCGTGAGGATGCTGTAGGAAATATATTTGGTCGTTGGTGAGTATATGCTAATATTGTATTTGTTTTATGGTTGCCTATAATTTCAATTTATGATTATCAATGATTAAAAATGAGCTGTAGCTTTGAAACTTTGCAAACCGTTGACTGCCTACAACCCACATTTCCCTTGTAAAAGCTATCTATTCATTGAAAAAAAATCAATGAGTGAAAGAAGTATAGTAAAGTACAAAAGATGCATGGAAAATGAGATGGAAATCCCGTCTGTTTGTCAGAAAAGCACAGGTACATAGAAAGTGCATCGATGCTTGGGGATTTTTGTAAAGGAACTGGGTAAAAGGGTCACAGATATCCAATATTTTACAGATCTTTCTAGTAACAAAAGGGAAAGTCATGCCAGAATTGAAGAATGAATTTTATTTTTTCGTTAGACATGTCTTGCAATTAGACTAGACAATTTCATCTCTATAAGCCATTTGTGGATGAAAAGCTTGTGGATTATCTCCTTTTAATAGAATTGATGACAACTAATAAATAATTTAGCAATCTACATTTGAGTGATTCAAATCTGTATGACAATGAAACACCTCAATGTACTGTTTGCAAAGGTGCTCCGGATCACATTGCCTGTTTGATTAGGTTTGCTGAAGTTCTCTAAGGAAAGGAAGTTTTTAATAAACAACATATTTCCTAAGGTCATGTGATCTATGGGACCATAACAGGCATGCTTATGTCATGAAGTATGAATCTTTTGTTGAAATATTATTCTATGAATTTGCTCAGGGTGAAGTTGAGTTTGCTTATATAAGCCCAACTTGTATAAGTACATTTTCTAATATTTATTTCGAGTAAACCATATTGTTCTGTTACTAAGATTTTTTTATAAAAATGAGTTGATTGGGGGATAGTTCGACATTATGTTGGTCAGCATTCTAATGATGAATTGGAATCTTTAAATTTTTTTTAACATAATACCTGAGCATGCTATCCCTTCATAATATAATATTGAGATTATTGTGACTATAAGTATTCTGTAATCATTCATGTGTCTTTGATTAGAGCACATAGACCTTAATAACTCACAAACTTCAGTCGTTGTTAGTTTCATGTGATCTACTCTTTTAGAATTTGCGTTCCATCTCATGTGAATCAAGGGATTCTTTGCTGAAAAAAACTAATATGTGTTAGATTTCCATGAAAACTCTGCAACTACTTAGATTAATAACTGAAAACTGAAACTAGTTAATTTTCACCAAGATACAGAGCTTCTTAACAATTCATAAGCAGTGGAATAAACATAGATAAAAACACATGCACAAATTGACACTTATTTTTCTTAGGAAACCCAACAGGGAAACCCTGCTTGCTTGATGTGGCTATTTTATTGATCTTGAACAATTGAATCAGTACAAAGCAATCCGCGCCTCTGAGAACATGTTCTCTTGCTGATCTAGCTTGGACTTGCCCTACCAACCCTTGATCCCATCCCTAAGTCCTAGCGCACTTGTGATCTCTTAGTACATAGGACACAAGCTCTCTGTGTTGAGATTGGTAGCTTGGGAGGTACTCCAAACCCTAGGCTATAGGGTTTTGGAGGTGTTGTCGCACAAAATGTCTAGGCACCGCGACAACGGCTCAGATCAAGGGCTGTCAACCTGATCCCCAATCTCCGTTTAAGTTGTCTCCCCACAACAGGCTAAGGGGGGTAGACCCTACGGAAATGGAATGAAGGAGAACTAGTTGGGAACCAACCAGTTTTGGATATACAGTTAAGCGACCAAGTACTTGTTTTATATTTAGCAAGACTTATAGGATTCAATTAGATTTAATCGATTGATACCAATGCCTTCTGGAGTCAACTATCTTGCTATGAAATTTAGAACCAAGTAATTGATGAACAACTGTTGCTTGGATGAATAACTATCCTATATGAAAATGCAGATCCTAAAATTAATGTAAAATGCAGGAATCTTGGTTAATTTTAGTTAAATGCCTATCTAAGTTTTAAACCTTCGATTATTTCTATATTGAGCCTGATTTCGTAGTAAGTGGCAAAGAGAAGATAAGGTGAAGCACATTAAGGTGTGGTTAACGATACCTCTCCTGAAAATCTAACATACCTGGTGCCTTTGGCACTACAGAGAGCTGTGACTTTGACGACTGCAAGGTCACTGTTTTAAATACTATTAAAAGTAGGCTTCTCAAGCAAAGATGGATGTGTACCTATCTTTCTATCGACCAAGCTTATGCTTGGAAGTAAATTTTAACTATGCAAGACTAACTTAATATGCAAATGCACGAGATGATTAGAAGATGGAGCAAGAATGAATTTAAATTCAAGGATTGAAAGCGCTTATGCTACGATCTATTTTTGAGTTATAAGTCAGAGCCTTTAATTGCCCAAATAAATGTTCGCTTCACTAGATTGAAAGATAAACTTCTCAGCAATATGCTTAAAATATCACAATATAATGCCCAATTAAAGCACAAGCTTATCACTTTAATTTATCTAGATTATTTCCAATGCAATTATAGCTCAAAGAGAACAAAAAACCTCTTCACAATTCTTTAATATCAATGCCAACTATATAGATGCTCAAAAGAAATACTTAGTTTAGGAAACAAAAGATATGCAATCTACCACAATTCCATAAAAGAGTACTTAATTATTCTCAAAATTCTCGAAATTTAATACACAATAAATATCCAATAATTCAAGTAATTAAACCACGCTTAGAATTAATTAAATGACGAGCAATCTCAATAGATGTCAAGCATAAAACCCTTAGCATGCAAAACACTCAAGCAATTAAATTTCGAAAATTAATTACCACGGGGAACCATGAAATTCAAATGCTAAACACTTCAAACAAAATTCGGAATTAAAATGATTTTTTTTTAAGTGACTCTGATTCAGAAAAATTTCTTGTTTTCCTATAGTCAAACTTTAGAGATGATTTAAAAAATATTTAAATGTGTCTTGACTATAGAGAAATTTAAAATTTTTAACACCAGAAAATTTAAAAAAAAATCTAACACAAAAAATTCCCTCTTAAAAAAAAATTAAAGTCCCAAACTCTTAACACAAAAACCCCAAGAAGGAAGTTTAGATAAAAAAAATTATATTATTCCTTCGGCAAATTCAATGTGATAAAGTTTATGAATGGAGGTTAAAGTTTTAATGTGGCAAATGTGAGAAGAAGGCTTAGTTAATTAAATTTTTAATGGGCCAAAGGCCACATAAAAATTTTAACTTGAAATTGTTGAGGCCTTTTAAATTTTCTTTAGATTTAATTCTTTTTTAAAAGCCAAAAATGAAAATCCAATTTTTAAGTTTTTGTTTTGTTCAAACAAATCAAAAAGAAAATCACACATTCAAAAAATCAAAGCATAAAAAAAAAAAAATTTTAAATCGAAAAGGGCAATTAAGCCAAAGTGAAAAAAAGAAAAAGAAAGAAGAGAAAGGCTGGTAGGGTTTGATGGGCGGAAGAGAGGGAATGTGAAGAAGAGGAGGAGCGAGGGAGATGGCCAAGAATGAGAAGGCAAGACTGTGGGGTAGGGAGAGGACACAAATGGAAATGGAGAGAGCGTGCAGGTAGAAAGGATGGAACGCGGGAGAAAGGGATCACGCGGAAGCATTTTTTGATTGCAAGATTGCAGGTCGAGGGAGCTCAAGCAGCAAGGGAGAACCGATAGGAAAAACGAAGGGATATGGCAGTGTAGGGTATGAACCCATGCAGATGCAAAGGGAGAAGAAAAGGACGAGATGAGGAAGAGGATCGAGCTAGGTTCGTGGCAGGATAAGGGACAATGCTGAGGGGAAAAATAAATGGGCTGAGGAAAAGGAGAATGCAGGGTCGTGCACCAGAGAGGAGCAAAAACATAGATGGCAACAAGGGAAATAAACGCAGGGAGGAGGAACCCACGTAGGCAGAGGGAGTAGCGAAATTTTAAAGGGCTTCAAGGCAGCGAATGGTAGCCCAAGAACCTAAAAAAAAATCAAAGAAATTTATATATTAAAATGATATATTCCTGCTTCAAATTTCCTTTATGAAATCCTTAGATCTAAATTTGAAACCCTCGGACTAAAAATAATTTTGAATAATTTATCCCTGCAAAATGGTATTGAGGCCAGATTTTTCCCTCCAGGGTCTAGATCTGGTTTCAAATTAAAATTTTCCTTCAGATCCACTCCTGCAAAACCAAAACAAAAAATACCTAGATCCCAAATATACAAAAATGAATAAAACCCCAGAAACTCAAGTTAGAAAATTTCAAATCTATGCAAAATAGTGACAGATCAATGCACAAGAGTTGTGGATCTATAAGATCTGAGGAGTATGAGTCCAACTCCACTCCCAGATCTTAAGATCTAAAGCTCTTATTTGCCAAATCTATCAAATTTTCCACAAAATATTAAAAAAATTGGTATTTTTTTAGAGAGGTACTAGCCCAGAAACACCTTGCAGAAAAAAATTAATCGTTAGATAAATCCTGAAGCTTATATGAGGTAGGCTCTTCAAAAAATATGTGTTGAGAGTTGACTAGTCCAACCGAGGACTATCCCCAAATGCTCAATGAAAACTTGAGAGATCTTCTGCAAACACTAGATCAACCATCAAACCAAATAGAGAAATAGAATAACAATAAAATTATGAAGAAATAGAGATACCCGTTAATTCAATCAAAATTAATATTGTTAACCTAGATCGAACAAACTGAATAAGATACCTGTATTCAGATTGTTCTAAGAGAGCTATTGATTGATAGTTTCCACATAATATTAAGCAAAAATTAAAACAATGTTACCATAAATTCATGAAGAGGAACACCACCGAAATTTGAAACCCCAAAAGAATTTTGCATTAATTCCAGAAAGTATACAAGAGAGCTTGAGAGCTTAGTACACGATTCAAAGATCGGATGAAAAAATAGACTGACACTGACATCTAATTTATAGATAAAATCTCAAACGGCTATTTATCCCTGTCAAATTAGTCTCGACCATTCATAAAAATTTAATTAATCTTTAATCATTACCATTGAAATTATTTATTTTTCGAGGAAAAATCGAATTTTTCATTTAATTGATTTTTAATTAACTCAAAATTAATTATCTTGAGTTAATTTCTTCAAAAATTTGACTTTGACTTAATTGCCAAGGCCTAAGGGTCCAAAATTTATTGATTTCCTCAATGTTCCCTTGGCCAGGGACCTTCCAAAAATTATCTTCTTTAAAACCTGCGAATTTCACCTTTGGAGAATTTAATTTTATCTAGGACACAAAATTAACTAAATTTTTGGCTTAGGATTTTAATTTAATTTTGCCAGAAAATTTAATTAATTTACCTATGAGGGGATTAATTTTTTTCCAATTCTCTAATACTTAATCATGGTGTTTAATTATGAGGGACCATGCACTAAATATGTTTTACATCAATATTTTACATTTTAATGCATGGAGGGGGAAAAATCATTCGTTATAGACCCTAAAAATACCCATTTTTGTGACAAAATATAATCCAGTATACCAAGTGACTTGTAATAAAATAATCTAGCCAATTATCTAGGATTATTCGCAAATCACTTTTACATAGACTCGATCTAAAACACTAGAACTCACTTAAGATCTTAGCGACAAAATCCATTCTAGCTTTGGGGTAAGAGTGGAGGGAAAAACTTTGCCGATCATTTGTGTCTAGAGACAGATGAATCAGTGAGATAAAAAACCTCCTAGAATGGAAATCATCACCAAAACAATAGGCTTACCTAGGTTGTTACATACAGACTCGGTCATGCTGAGATTAATTACATTTTACATATGCACAATAGGTTGACATATTAAAAAACTGTCAGCTGATGATGAAGTCTGAATGGCATGGACACTCGAACATGATGGATCCCTTTTGTGCAAAAAGGGGTGTATTGCTATGGGGTCGTTGACACAGAATGATCAATAGGAGGAATGGGCTTCACAGATATGGCTTGTGGGCTTTAGAACCCAAGTGTGGGGTTTTGTACCCAAGATGACCAGGCGTGAAACCAAAAGTGAATTTGATGATTTGCCCATGGTGACAAGAGGAATACCTTAAAGGAGCCTAGGGATCCTAAGGCTGTCATGGACGAGTTGGTTGTGTTGATTTGGGGTAACATCGGATGTGCTCTAGGCCTCAAATTTTGCAGGGAGGATTGGGCACATGTATTCCAAAGAACCCAAAAAGCATTTTGGGAAATTCCACCCAGAAACGATTTTATTAAAATAATTAATATTTTTTAATGGGACCTTAAGTCTAAACTTAGGAAATTAAAAAGATTAATGGGTATTAATCTGATTGTGGGTGTAACTTCTAGAAGAAGACGAGGATCAAGCTAAAATGATCTTAGCCATTGATTAGCTTTTAATCTAGGCCGTTGAATGTCAACAAGAAGATTATGTAAGGGAGCTTGAGGGTCATTTGGAAAACACACCAAAAGATCAAGAGATCGAATTTCTGAAGTGAGAAGTTCTTAGGAGGAAATTTTGATCGAGTAGTTTTTTTGCAGTAGAGGGGCAGGGATAGTTGGGTTGGAGTATCTTCTCCAGAGCCCAGGATACACAACAGAGAGAGGTAGAGAGACACCAGAGGGGTTGAAGTCGAGCCAAAAGGGCCCACGCAGAGCTTGACGCTGAGCTAGTAGGGCTCACGCAGAGGCAGCTCAGCCACCCATGCAGAAGTCCGAGTTTTATAAAGGAGCTGACATTTCCGAGCCGGGAGGGCTGGAAACTGCTCCAGAAGGCAAGATGTTTCCCAGTTGAGCTGACGCAGAGCCTTAAAGAGCTCCACACAGGCCCACACAGTTACTATGCAGGGGCAACGTAGTTGTAATCGGGGACAATTGATTCAGCTACCGGAACAATCGGGATTTTCCGGGTAGAGTGAGGTAATCTCACAATTCTTCTCTGCCAGTTGTATTTCTCTGTAGCTGGATTGCTGGGAGGGCATCCAGAGTTGCATTCATAAACTTTTGCTTAATAAAATAAAACCCTTAGAGCTGTTGCACCAATTTTCCCGCATTGGGTTTTTCTGAGGATATTTGTCCAAAAATAACGGTGTTATTGTGTTGTATTTTCTTTCTTGCTCAGTCTCTTGTTTCTGCATATAAATTAATTAAGTGAAGGCTGCAGTGTATGTATTTCAATATTTGCCATAGGAAACTGTAAATAACTTGCTCATGTAAATCTAACAAGTAGGAGAAGTATCACCAGTTGCTGCAGTAGGGATTCCGGTTTACGAAATTTTCACATGGTATCAGAGCTGCAAGTGAAGAAAGAAGAGCTGATCCGGTAGATCCAACGTTAAGCAGAAGAGGGAGTTCAAAAAAGTTGTAGGAGATAGCAATTCGAAACCCAGAGGGTTGACGCAGTTCGTAGTGGGAGGGTAGATTTTCGAGGCAGTCTCTCTCCGAGTGAGTTGACGGAGAGAAGGACTTCCAGTTCGAACTTTTGCCAAGGCAGAGGGAGTAGTGCTGAAGCCTCAGCGTGCGAGAGTTGGTGGGACGCAAATTTTCAGTAGGCAGATTGTTGGGCTAAAAAATTCAGAAGAGAGAAGAGAAGCACTTTGAGGGAACTTTTCCTCAACAGACTTCCTGCCGAGAAGTTTGTTTTCTCATTGGCTAAGAAACAACAGTGAAAAGCAGAGAGGAGGCTTTCGACATTTTTGGCAGATATGGCAACTAGTGGCTTGACGGATTAGGACAGGTTGGACTGAGCATCCAACTACATCATCTGGAAGCTAGAATGTCATTCCTTATAGATGAGCATGCCCTCAAGACGTACATTGTCAGTGTGGTGGTTGAAGTAGCAGTTCCATATCTGCTAAAGAAGTACAAGGCTGAGATGGTGAAGGCCAAGAGGATGATCCTAGATGGAGTCAAGGATCACATGGTGTGTCACATTGCTCGCAAAGGGACTGCTAAGGAGATGTGGGATGCCTTGGCCACGTTATATCAGGGATCTTCCGAGCACCAAAAGATGTACTTGGAGCAGAAGCTGAGATCTGCTTAGATGCAGAAGGGAGAGCGTGTGGATCCATTCCTCATGAAGTTGAAGGAAACCCGTGATGAGTTGTCTGCTGCGGGGCATACACCTCAGGATTTAGAGTTGGTTAGACTGGCCCTCAATTTTGCCTTAGATGAGTGGCAAGTCTTTGTCCAGAGTATCCTTGGAAGAGCAACATTGCCGAATTGGGATGAGATGTGGGCAGATTTAAAACAAGAGGAGCTAAGGAGAGACTTAGTTAAATTTGACGGAAGCAGCAAGAGTGGGTAGAATCCCAAGGAGGAGGAGGATAATGTAGCTGTTGCATCAAAGGGACAACAGGAGCAGTGGAGATGTAAGAAGGACGTCTCAAAGATCATGTGTTTCAGGTGTGGTGAGATGGGTCACTACACTACTCAGTGTCTTCTCAGGAAGAAGGATAAGGATGAGAAACATGATCTGAAGGTTGCGGCTGCGAAGATCAAAGAGGAGTTCACCATGACAGCTGAGATACCTCCAGGAGTGAGGTGGGTTGATTTAGAACTATAGTTTGAAAGAGCTATAGATGGGCAGGATCCTTGAGGAGTCCACCTCTTGGATCAATACCTTGCTACATGGGCCCTGTTTTGTGGTAGCAGGATGGATTAGTCTTGGATGGTGCTGAGGAGTGTTGTGGAGACAGTTGTAGTGGCTAGGAGTGCCAGAGACTGAACATCGCAGAGAAGAGTTGGCAGCAGTGCAGATGGAATAGAGCAGAGGTCAGCAACAAAGTAGATTCAAAGGGTCGGCGTAGAGACTAGCAGCAGTCAGGCTTCAACATTCACATGGTATCATACTGAACACAGTTAGTTCAGTAATTTTGGATGTTTTTTCGTTGCTGATAAAGTAGCAACAACATTTTGCAGTGCAATAGTAGTTGGCAGTGGCAATGTTAGCAGCAACACAATTGCAACACTTGTGAAGGAGTTGTAGTACAAATGTAGTGTTGATAGTGGTAGCGTCAACAACAATAGCATAGTAGTTGGTGGACAACATGTTAGACATCAGTAGCGCAGAGGACGATGCTTCAGAGTCAGAGCAGTATGCAACAATGTATATTGCTAGAGCACATTCCTCGCTAAGATGGAGTGTTGATTTGGGGTAGCATAGGATGCGCTCTAGGCCTTAAATTTTGCAGGGAGGCTTGGGCACATGTATTCCAAAGAACCCAGAAAGCGTTTTGGGAAATTCCACCCATAAATAATTTTATTAAAATAATTAATATTTTTTAATGGGACTGTAAGTCTAAACTTAGGAAATTAAAAATATTAATGGGTATTAATCTAATTGTGGGTGTAGCTTCTAGAAAAAGACGAGGATCAAGCTAAAATGATCTTAGCCATTGATTAGCTTTTAATTTGGGTTGTTGAATGTCAACGAGAAGATTATTTAAGGGAGCTTGAGGGTCATTTGGAAAACACATTGAGAGATCAAGAGATCGAATTTCTGAAGTGAGAAGTTCTCAGGAGAAAATCTTGAT
>APFE030850152.1:124238-147953 GCA_000404065.3 Pinus taeda
TTTCAATATTTTCCGTAGGAAACTACAAATAACTTTCTCATGTAAATCTAACAAGTAGGAGAAGTATCATCAATTGCTGCAGTAGGGATCCTGGTTTACGAAATTTTCACAGGTTGGATGAGGAAAGATATTTTTTGTATATGAAATATGCATGAAATGTGTTGAAATTTCTAAGTTTGACACGTTAGAAATGCCCACTGCATTATCTAGCTTATTTCTCCTACTTGTTTATTCCATCAACAAGTTATTTATAAATATAAATATTGAAATAAACACAAATTCAGCCTTAACTCATATACAGATCATCAACTGAAATATTGAAACAAACACACAAGGGACACCGTTATTTTTGGACAATCGTCCCCGAAAAAACCCATTGCGGGAAAACTAGTGCAACATTTATGAGGGTTTTGTTATTATGCATATTCTTGAGTAGAACTAGGGTGCCGAAATGGCTCACCCAACAGAGATTGTTACATGACAGTAATACCTCTTCTCGGAGACAGATATTCAGCCTCCTAGCTCTAGTCTGCCCGACGAAAATCCTTCCGACCCTTCCTCTTGGCTCTGTGTTAGCTCTGCTATCCTCAACGTAGATCCTGAACCCTCTGCGTCAGCCTTCTGGCTCTCTGCGTCACCCACGTAGGCCCCTCAGCCTCTGTGCAGTCCCCTACGTAGCTTCTGCTGCCTCTGCGTAGCTCTAGCGACCTCTGTGTCAGCCTCTTCAATCACTGCGTTGACCCTCTGGCACTATCTCTGCCTCTCTGCTATGTACTCACTGCCCCTCGCTGTAACATATCACTTGTTTGAATTTTCTCAGCAAGCCCCGCTCCAGAAAATCGAATTGATTGATCAATCTTGGTGTGTCTCCAATTGACCCTCAAGCCTCCTCTTATACTTTTCTTGTTGAGTCTTCAACGGCCGAGATTAAGTCTCTAATCAACGACTAAGATTAGATTTGGCTTGATCCATGTCATTTAGAACATTCTCACCAAGTTTTATATTAATACCCATTAATATTTTAATTTTCCTAGGTTTAGATTTAGGAATCCCATTAAAAATATTAATAATTTTAATATCTCTCTAACCGTGTGAAATTTCCCCAAACCATTTCTGGGTCTTGGAGATCTTATGTGCCTTAGCCTCTCCACCAATTTTCATGGCTAGAGCAAATCCGATGCTACCACAAATCAACACTCCCTCTTAGCAAGGAATGTGCTCTAGTAATGTTCCACCACTGAAACATCACACTGATCCTCTGCACCGGTACTTGTGCTGATGCTTGGCCTGCTGCCCAACATCCATTGTGTTGCTGCTTCCTGTACTGCTTCCCATGAGACTGTCACTGCCATTGCTACATCTGTACTGCTACTCCCTCTCAACATGCTTCCCATGCTGCCCCTAGCACTGCCACTGCTAACTGCTGCACTGCAACTCAGTTACTGAGAAGTAAGTAACTGATCTACCCAAATTTTGACATCCTTGTCAGTCTGGAAGCCTCCTGATGCTGAAGCTACGTCTGTTGCTATCCTGTGCTCCCTCTGCTACCTTTGCGTTGCTGCAAACACCTATATTCCTCTCGCATTACTGCAACCTCCACTGCGCTGCTACAGACCTTTGCACTCTAGCACTGCCTTGTTGCTCCATCGCATCTTGCTTCTACCCGACATTTGTGATCCTGCTACTATCGTTAAGGGCTCCCGTAGCTGAATATGATCCAAGAGTTTGGGTAGTTCAAGGATCTTGCCCTTCATTCGTAGTCATCTTGACTACAACTCGATGTCTCCCCACCTCTTCTCTAGGTGTGCATGAGCACTCATGGCACAGTCGTCATCAGTCTTGACTTCTTTCTCTGCCTTAGCCGGAGCTGCCTTGGAGTCGGAAGCCTCTCCCTTGTTTTCTTTCTGGGACACTGGGATGCATAATGTCCCAACTCCCCACAATGGAAGCACTTCATCTTAGAGATGTCCTTCCTCTTCCTCTCCCCTTGCTGTCTCGCAGATGTTAGAGCCACATCCTCCTCCTCCTCTTTCTTGATTCGACTTCCCTTGCCACTACTCCCCGCCTTGGTCAACCGTCTAATCTCTTCTTGGCAAAGAGCTGCCCACATCTCTTCCCATCCTGGAAGAGTAGCTCTACACAAAATGCCTTGGACAAATGTCTCCCACTCCTCGGAGACTACATTTAGGGCAGTCCTCACCATGAACTCTTGATCCAGCGTGGCCCCTATGGAAGTAAGTTGGTCACAAATCTCCTACAATCTAAGGAGGAATAGATCTATCTGCTTCCCCTTCTGCATCTAATACGTTCGCAGTTGATTCTCCAATAGAATCTTCCACTGCACGGAAGTGCCTTGATACAAGGTCGTCAAAGTATCCCACATCTCCTTTGCTGTGTTCTTTTCGACAATATGTGGTATGACATGATCCTTGACCTCGTCAAGGATTATGCACTTTGCCCTCGCCATTGCATCCTCATACTTCTCATTGTTAGCTGGGCCGACTGGGATAGCCACGGTTCTCAAGGCGAAGCCCTCGATGTGATGTCTATCCAAGACTGCCAGGATCCTGGCCTTCCAGATGACAAAGTTGGAAGCCTCGTCCAACTTGTCCTGATCCCTCAATCCGTTCACTGCCATCACCTCTCCTCTTCTGGACTCCCTCTAAGTTTCGACTTCCCTCCAGGAAATCTCCCTCTAAGTCCTGATTTTCCTGCTGGAAATCTTCCTGCCAAATGTTGAACCGCTCCTCTCCAATCTTCCTTGCAACTACATCTCGGATCTGGATTTCTTGGCTAGAAATCCGTCAAGGTAGCGACTCCCTCTGCCTTGGTTCTGTCCCGTTAGGTACTGTTCTACTTCGACAGAAACAACACCCCACCAGCTTCTCACCCACAATTTGCCCACACCTCTCTAGGCCCCGACAACTGAAGAAACTGGGCCTTCCAGCTCTGCGCAATCCTGGCAAAGGCTGAATCACTCCTCTGACCAAATGCGTCAAGCATACCTGGCTGAGTAGGATGAGGTGGCTCTTCGTGAGCCTCTTCAGCCTCTCTCTGCCTCTGCGCTGGCCCTCTCTTTGGCTCGAAATGATGATGCAGGACCTCTGTGTCACTTCTTCTCTGCTGCCTTCTGCGTAGGAGCAGTTATGTCTCTCAGCACAACTGTTACTGCTGCAAATTTCTGATATCGCTGATGCCTTCAGTCCTTCTGTGATCTGTAACGCTTTGATACCATGTTGAAATTTCTAAGTCTGACATGTTAGAAACCCCTACTGCATTATTTGGTTTATTTCTCCTACTTGTTTATTGCATTAACAAGTTATTTATAAATATAAATACTGAAATAAACACAAATGCAGCCTTAACTCTTATACAGATCATCAACTAAAATACTGAAACAAACACACAAGGGACACCGTTATTTTTGGACAATCGTCCCTGGAAAAACCAAATGCGGGAAAATTGGTGCAGCAGTTTTGAGGGTTTTGTTATTATGCAGATTCTTGAGTACAACTAGGGTGCCGAAATGGCTCACCCAATAGAGATTGTTACATGATAGTAATACCTCTTTTTAGGGACAGATATTTAGCCTCTTAGCTCTAGTCTGCCCCACGAAAATCCTTCCGGCGCTTCCTCTTGACTCTACATCAACCCTGCTAGCCTCAACGTAGCTCCTGAACCCTCTGCATCAGCCTTTTGGCCCTTTGCGTCAGCTCTATGGCCCTCTGCGTCACCTACGCAGACCCCTCAGCCTTTGCGCAGTCCCCAACTGCCTCTGTGTAGCTTATGCTGCCTTTGTGTAGCTCTAGCTGCCTCTGTGTCAGCCTCTTTAGTCACTGCGCTAACCCTCTGACACTATCTCTACCTCTCTGTTATGTACTTACTGCCCCTTGTTGCAACAAATCACTTGTTCAAATTTTCTCAACAAGCCCTGCTCCAGAAAATCGAATTCACTGATCAATCTTGGTGTGTCTCCAACTGACCCTCAAGCCTCCTCTTATACTTTTCTTGTTTGAGTTTTCAACGACTGAGATTAAGTCTCTAATCAACGACTAAGATTAGATTTGGCTTGATCCATGTCATTTAGAACATTCTCACCCAGTTTTATATTAATACCCATTAATATTTTAATTTTCCTAAGTTCAGACTTAGGAACTCTATTAAAAATATTAATTATTTATATCTCTCTAACCAGGTGGAATTTCTCGAAACCATTTCTGGGTCTTGGAGATCTTGCCTTAGCCTCTCCACCAATTTTCATGGCTAGAGCACATCCGATGCTACTACAAATCAACAAAATGACATGTATAGGTCTACTAGACTCATGTGGTGCCTTTGGAAGGGCTGACGTTGAACCCTAAAGAGGATATAAATACAAAATGATGAGACCTCATTCAACCATCCAATAAGAGGCAAGTCTTCCTCAAAGAGAAATTCGCATACCTCAGATGAGCTGAGCTAAACAAAAGTAGAGGACGAGTTTGTTTGTTTGTCTTTGTTTTTGGTATTGGTTTGGCACATGTATATAGGACAACCAACCAAGTTTGTGAAAGCCTTCAGCGGGAATGTATCTTGAGTTTAGCACCTCTGTTCTGAAGTGAGGAAGAATCCTACAAAGCCGAGATAGCAGGCCATCCTACAAATGAGACTTAGCTTTATTTATATGAGCCTCTTCTAATTCGAATTAGCTTAAGATGCCCCTAAAAATATTTAAATGTGCAAAATAACGTAACTTTGGTGATAAGCCCAACAAATAGCTCATACAGTGAGGAATAAACCATCCAAAATGAAGTTGAAATGGTGTAGGAGGGTCATTGGAAGGCCTAATCGAGTCTTCAAGGTGCCATGATGAAGAAGAGGGCTCCATGAATGATGGTCAAGAGAGCGGCTTGTTATAGGCCATTTTGTCACATTTGGTCAATAAGCCTACAAATTGGATCAATCAACATTTGTGAACACCTTGTCATCATCCCTACACAAAGCGCTAAGAATGACTCTTCCAAATCCTTGAGTTTATGGGTTTGATTGCCTCAAATCAGTGCTTTTAAGGCCCAATGCACCCCGGCCCTTGAGGGACCTGTGTTTAGCAGCAGGTTGCTCAGTTCTGCACGAGTGCTAATCGACATCAGGTTGTCCCTTGTTGGGGTTGTGTTGATTCTAAAAATTCTGGAAAATTAAAAAGAATCCTGAAGCTTCCTCTTCCAGAAGCTTCCAGTAGTTGTTTCAACCATTTACCTTAGATAAGAACTTCGAATCCTATCTGATCTTTGGATATTTCATCTCTTATCCCTTGAGCTCATCCTCCCCTCTTGAGTGGATCTCAAGCCTAGATTGGTAAATGAATAAGAATTCCTAAACTACCCTATACATTTACAACCATCTACAACATCAGGGTTGGCTTTTGGAGATTGATCATAGCCTCATGTTGTTGCCTTGAATTTAAGAGAGTCATTATATTCATGCATTTGGGTGACATTGAGGCGTGCTTTGTGACAAGGAAGGACAAGTCAACTTGGGGATATCTCTACAAGATCAACTACTATTCTTGGTTGTAAACTCTCTCCTATTCATATTAGTACACAAAGTATACCGTTTTCCTATATGTGTTATGATATGTTTACATTCATATATTTCAATGATTTATTGATCCACTGAATAGAGTAATTGAATAATGCTACACAGAGGTCGTAGATATTTGGCTTGTTATGACTGTATGTGCAAGTTAGAAATTATAGCAATCGAAGCTACGATTGGAATTGACAAGCCAAGAGTAGAGTAAAGCTTCCGACGGGTTCCAAGTAAGCCTCTTTCCATTCTTCAATTTCTTTAAGGGAAATTTTATATTCTTTGCATTTTGTTGTTCTAGACCAGTCCACTAGGTCTAGGTAAGATACTTCTATCTGCAGTTGTAAATTCTGCATAACAAATTGGCGAAAATACTGGGGATCTTTTCATTCTCTTAGTGGTTTCCTTGCCCCTAGTACTTGTTTAACCTCTTAAACAGACCTCCATTGCCTCACTCAGTCTGAATTGACACTAGGAAGACCTTTCATTGAGCTTCATTTGATTTTTTGTGTCGGAACTTCGCTTTACCTTGTGTAGTGTTCCCAATTTTTGTGAGTGCAAAATTCATTAAGGAGTTTTGCCAATTTTGGTGATATTAAATAAAAAGGAGAAAATATTATTTTGTGGGAGAAAAGTGGAAATTATTATTTTAATGAAGAATGGCGGAAAAGTAATATTTTATTAGTGGAAGGTGGGGACCACCAAGGGAGAGGGCTAGCAATTATAAATAGAGCTTGGAGGCCTTCATTTGGTATCTTTGATCATTTGACAATTCAACATTAGTTCTCTTGAGCTGTTTAGCCAAGACAACTGTGTTGTTCAGCACAAGGAATTTCTGAGCAGGTATTCTACCCTCATTTCGGGGAACTTCGAGTGTCTCCCTAGTGAGGTAATTTGGGGAGCTCAATTTAGAGTTTCCATTGGGCATATTTGCAAGTTATTTCAGCTGGTACGTTTTCCTTCCAGGGTGTAGAAGTGGTTCAAATTGCTTGTGGGGAGTTTAATTATGGAGGAACAGAAGACCAAAGGATTTGCAGGGGTTTTTCCCCTAATTTAGTGGGAGGTTTTGTGGTGATTAGTAGGCTGATTTGAGAGAATTCTTGGGGCCGAAATTCTACATTTTTGAAAATGTACAGGGGCTGGAGGAATAGAGGTTGAAGAGAGATAAGGGTTGGAGATTGGAGGTATTCCTCAGGGGAGAATTTAGCCAAAGTTGGGAGAGATTACCAGTGGTGGATTGGGGCTTAATTCAACAGTATTAGTTTTGTGGGGCGTTTTTTTGCCAAATTGGGCAATTTGCACTTGTTGGGGTCACTAGGGGTCAGTGGATTCAGCCCAAACCCTTTCTAGGTTTTTGTGGGTTTATTGATAGGAGTCTCTGATTAATTTTACAGAAAGTTTTGGGTGATATTCGGGCCTGAAATCCTAATTCTTATAACAGGACGAATTGTTAATTAGCTTAGAAATTTGCACCATTTTGTGGGTTCGACTTTGGCTTGGAGATAGGCCAAACCCTTTTTGGATTTTTGGTGGAGAGTTCAAGATCAATTTGGCGGAATTTTCTGCGCACTTTTGGAGGATCAAACAGGGGTTTCTTTCAGCCAGTAGTTGCAGAATTTCCAACACTAGTGCAAAACATTGAGGAAAAGCATTTCCTCTGCATCTGGGTAGCATCTTTCTCACCTGGGATTGTTTAGCTTGCTTTGGCAAGCCCATGTGCACACATTTCATGTGTTGTACTATTATCCATATATAATAAAATGGCTAAATTTTGCTGTAGTTCTGGTGTAATTTGTGGGTGTTTGATTGTTGTTTAAATATTTTGGTGTTGTATGGTATTTTTCTTTGTTTATCACTGTTATTTCCTGTTTGGAACATTACACCTTGATCAACGCTCCCCCTGGTCTATTGACAGAGCGTTGCAGCGCTCCCTTGCCTTCTCTGCACCTGCATTGCAGAGCATTGGTAGCCTATCTGTACCTGCGCTGACCCCTGTTTCATGTAAAAAAATTGCCTTTTTATGATTTTCTCTCTGATTAACTTTGTTCTAGTTGGTCCTCCTTGTGTCTCTGAGTGTGTCTTGGTCTCTTAGAAGCCTTCATCTTGTTTTCTTTTGGTTTTGAGTGCCTTCGATAAGAATTTGTTTATATTTTGCTTTGTTCTTGTCAATTAGGTCATTAGCAAACTATTGCTTGATCATTTGATTGCTTGAAGAAATTGGTTTTTCAGTCATCGTTCTAAATAGATTCTTTTATCAGTGGTTAGGTAAATATCTTAGTTTTCATCTGAGAATTAAGTGGAATCAGAAAGAAAAATCTTATGCATCATGCATTGCATCTAGGGTTTTGTGTGTGAAATTGGAATTAGGAACAATTTCATTAGGGGAATTGATTTATCATCTTGTTTGTTGCATCTTGTATGCTGCATATTCTTTGTTCTCTTCGCTTCGATAGATAGATTTTCATTGAAAAGAAAAGTTTCATTTCATCATGCTAGATTGCATTTTTAGGATATTCAGGTGAAATTCGTGGTGAGCCTTGACAACTGAAGCTTATTTCAAACATTAAAATTTATTGAATCAATCTTAAGGAGCATTTGAAACATTAACGCAAACATTTAGAGGTCTAGGCTAGAGACGCATTCCGACGTCTATAAACATAAGAGCTATTGTTTTTTGCCAGCGTTGCATTCGGGTATATGGATGGCGCTCCACGCATGAAAATTATATGGGAGCGCTCTCATCATAAGGTTACGCATTAGACAACACTAACACAGACTGCACTTTCACGTACCGTTGAGTATATTTTGGAAGTCCACCATAGGTAACTGAGTCGGCTGCCTTATATACTGTGATACATTGAACACAATATTCGGGGTGATTGCCTACCCTTACGTAAATCCTTGGTTCTCCAAGGTGGTATATTGCAGTTCACAGTTGCTTGGTAAACCTTTATGCCTAGTTTACCCTCTTTGATTTATTTTTGTGTTAATTGTTAAATTTATTAATCCAACGTGGAAAACAACACCCTACCATCTGTCATTCGCGTAGAATGCAAAATAAGCCTCCTCTTCCACTTGAGGAAACTCTTGGCTATCGTCAGAAGCATAAAAAGATGCAGACTACTGAATCTAGTACTTCAGCAGCTATTACTTCTGGTCCTCCATCTAAGATAGATCCACCAGAATCATCTTTTCTTGTGAGTACTGAGCCCGAGATTACCTTTCCATTGGCTGGTGAATCTGACATAGTCGAAACCAAAGGACCTAAAATCTCATTACCTGAGGTTATTGAACCTGACTATACTGAATCAGAGACAATACAACCTGATGTACCTCAACTATTTGCACCTATTACTTCAAGACCTTCCTCTTCTTTTCTCTCTCTCATACCCAACCACAAACTATATATCTTGGACTTGATAGTGAACCACTTGCACCTAGTCTTGTGAGTATCGAAAAGATTCCACAAGAAAAGCCTCAACCCTCCTCTCCCATTCGAGTAGGGGCCCATTTTTATCAGGCCCATCCTTTTCCTTCTCCTCATACTCCATCTCAGGCTCCTTTGTTTGGTTCTTTTCCTTTCAACTCACTCTTGAGTTTCTCTCGACAATCTTCTTTGGGACAGTTAACCATGATTGAATCTGCTATGGTTTCTCAGCTTGTATCTACTACCATGACCGAGACAACCCATGTTGGCAACGTCATCCATGTTTATAACATCATCGAAGACACATTTGTATGGTGGCCCGTTCGTCCTGCCTGGTTACCACTCTTTGTTTGGTACCTTTTCTAGTGCAGCATCCAGTCCATGGGCCTCTCCCATATCATCCACATCTGGAATTCTATCTGTCACTTCTTTGATGAGCGCTACACAGTCTGCTCCTCTTCCTCCATATACTCTTACGGTTTAGCAACAAATTGGTCCTTATGTTAGTGGGTTTAGATACCTATAACAACCTAATCCACCTCCTATTGGGAACCCTCCTCTTGGGGGGTAGTTGCCTCCATATGACCCTTCTCTTTTGGCAGCGGGGTAACCTATTGCAGGGATATTTCCATCTTCTCAAGTTAGTGCTTAGCCTCAAATGAGTCCTCCATATTCAAGAATGGTTGCTAATGTTTGGCAACCTACCATGTTCACACAACCTGGTTCAGTTGTGGCTTCGTCTTTAGTTTCTCAACCTGTTCAACTTACATCTCAGATCCCTGTTCAACAACCTATAACTCAACCTGTTCAAGCTTAAGTGATGTGATCCAACCTTTACAGGCTACATCTTTAACTCAACCTATCCCACCAGTATCTGGCACTTCTCAAGCCTTGTATACCTAGCCTTTTTGAGGTAACTTACAATCACAACAACTTGATCAGGCCATTCCTCAAATTCAACTGGGTCAGAATGTGTATGGTATGGCGCAGGCACAACCTAACCAACCTTAAGTTGGGATGATGCAAAATTCCATAGGGCAACAATATCAACCGTATCAAGGTATCACTCAAATGCCTTATGGTCAACAAATCTAAACTCAACCATTTCAACCTTTATAAGGTTATCCTAGGACTAGGCAACAAGGTTATGTGTATACTGGTTATCAGAATCCTCTGTATCTCGGAACACAGATACCTGTTGCCCAGGCTATCCCATCTTATCCAGGTATCCTCCACCGGACCTCAATAGGCAGTTGCCATTTGTAGCAACTCTCGAATTGCCGGATTTAACCAGGCTAACTAATGATCCCATTTCCCATTCTCCTTGGTGGCTAGTTATTCCCACAAAATTGCCTAGTGATATCCCTAAATTCAATGGAAATCCTGGAGAAGACCCATCCACACATGATGACTTATCATTTGTGGTGTTCTTCGAACTCTCTCAATGATGATTCTGTTTGTTTACGTCTTTCCCAGCGTACACTCATCGGTACGACAACAAAATGGTGTGTTGAACTACCACGAGCCTCGTTCGATAATTTCAGTTCCTTGGCTATCATGAGCCTCGTTCGATAATTTCAGTGCCTTGGCTACCACATTCCTAACACATTTTCAGTTACCCACCCGATATGACACTAGAACTGAACTTTTAACCAATTTCAAACAAATTGATGCCACTCACATCTTGGATCACATTCATGAGTGGCGACATCGTTGTTGTTTGGTTAAAACATTTCTTCCTGACCAATTGTTAGCTGAATGGTTCATTAAGTCTTGGTTGCCATCTATCATAGAAGACGTCGCCAAGGGTGGAGTCATGATAGAAGAGCAGGTAATTGCTCGTGCCCAACATTTGGATCTTATCTACACTCAATATGGCACACTTTATGATAAAATACCAAATGCTTCGTGACCTTCCAATACTGTTCCTCAAACTCCTAGTAAAGAATCACATGCCGCCGATGGTGTGATTGGTTCTAGCAACCAACAGTTGATGAGTAAACCATCTGGTTCAACTCTTGCTGTGGTTGCTCGAAGCCCTCCTTCCACTCCTGCGACTTCTACTTCTGAGATCAATGCCATTCAATCTTCCAAAGGAAAATCTCAGCAACCAAGAAGTAAGAAGAAAGGAAAAGGTAAAAAGAAGAAAGATAACCCTCCTCAGGATAAACAAAACAATCAGCATTCTGAAGAAAATTGGAAACCTCGTTACCCATGTTTGATTTGTAATGAGGAGCATTTCACTCGCAATTGTCCATACTGGGCATAAGTGAATCAATTCCTTAAATCATCTACTACACCTGCTGTATTGACAAATCCGATTTCGAATTGATGTAGATGGTGTTGATGCTGATGCTCCCACAGTGTCCTCCTCCTCCTCCTCCTGCTCCTCCTCTGAGTGCTGCTCCTCCTCCGAGTCCTCCTCTTGCTGCCCCTGTTCTAATGGATCATCTAGCTCTAACCATGAAGGTGACTCTTCCAATATGGGCTCTTCAGACTCCACCCTCCACTGACACAATACATAAATATTGTCCAAGGAAATGGTATCTGGATCCATTGGTGCTTCTATTTGCCTCACTCGAAGTCGAATGTTGTAATGCACATATACTAAATCATTGAGGCATGCGAACTCCAACCTGTAAGAGTGTAAAAAAAACTAATGAGTCTTGACTCTTGACACTTGAAGGTCATAAATTAAAAATTAAAAATTACAATAAGTGTAATTGCTCAGCTGAAGGCTGGAGCTCAAAGTTATACCTGTTGCACTTTTTTGCGTGTATTTTCTCAAATACACTCCAATTGCGCTCACACCCTGAAGAGCTACATGTTTGACTCAAGATTATTATGACCAATTTCTGCAAATTTGGTGCCCTTGCACCATAGCTTTGCCACCAAATATCTACAACAAAATAAAGAAATAAAAAATTCAAAAACATAAAACATAATTAAACTGTCAAATAAAAGTTACATAATTGAATTTAAAAAAAAAGAATTATAAGTAAGGAAATTCTAAATTGAAAATTCTAATTTCTAATGAGTGATGACTTGTCACTTACGTGGCATGAAGAGGGCCTTTTCCCTAATTGCATCATCAAAGCCAAATAGGCCAACACAATCCCGATAAAACTGTATCTCGCAATTGATTTTGCTACGAAGCTCAGGATCAGGTACCATCCTATGAATACAGGAATGGAGCCCTTCCATCACCTCGCCATCAAAATCAATGCCGCATTTGTATGAAAATGCGGGGTTGAGGAAGAGTGTTGCTGCATGAATGGGTCGATGAAGCATCCTTGTCCACTAACTATCAATCACATCCCATAACATCATATGCCTATCAAGGCCAACAGAACCCTTGTCTGCATAATAAGAACGAATGGCCTCTGTGGCCCTATCCATGGCCTCATACAAATAAGCCATTACAAGCTTCTTCCCATCTACCAATCTAAGAACCTTTACTATAGGTTCACTAACTGAGCATGCTTATTGTACTCCACGCCAAAACGTCGTAGAGTACACCATTTTTGCAATGGCTTTCCCATCCTGTCTCTTGCTGTATCTACAATTACGCCAGTCATCAGACACAAACATTTGCTTCAACTTGAACTGACATCAAAGCAAAGACTGAAGAATAATAAAGTTTGTGGCAAAACGTGTGATTGCAGGACGCCGCAACTCCTTGTTTCTAGTGAACTTCCTCATGAGGCTAAGAACAAAAGCATGGTTATAAATAAACTTGGGGACACTCCTAGCCATATCAACCGCCTCCTTGATGAAGGAGAGTTTCCCCATCTCCTCAAGCAACAAATCGAGACAATGTGCTACACACGGAGTCCATAACAATGTGCGATGCCTCTCCATAAGCATCTTGTCGGCAGACACATAATTCGTTGCATTGTCTGTTATGACTTGCACCACATTCTGCACACCAGTCTCCCGAATGAACCCATCTAACAACTCACATATCATTGCTGCATCTGTGATATGTTCTGATGCATCTCTTGATTTAATAAACATGGTACTTTTAGGACAATGTACCAAGAAATTTAGAAGCGTCCTACCCTTCCTCTCTATCCAACCATTAGACATCACTGTGCATCTAGTAACTTCCCATGTTTTTTTCAACTCCGCCAATCTAGAGTTAATGTCCTGCTTTTTTGCTTGAAAAATTGGCCCTCGCAACTCCTCATATGTAGCACTTTTGTACCCTGGGCCCACAACAACAATAGCATCACACATTGGCTGCCAAAATGGATTGGTTTTGGTGATGCTGAGAGGTAAGTCGCTCTAGAAAAGACACCTCCCCATGACTCTATCTGCTTCTTGCTTCTCCTTTTTTTTAACAAGTGATTTTATGCCAGGTTGTGATCCATGTCCTGCTCGTGGAACAAAAAATGATGACCTCGCACTAGCAGTAGTAGGTGATGCTGTGGAGCCCCTCCCACTACCCTCAGCATCAAAATCAGGAGAAGATATCCTGAAAGATCTACCTACATGTTCAACCTTGTTTCTTTCTGTCTCTTCCTTCTTTCTATCTTTTTCATCAATTGCCTCAAGAGCTTTTTGTATAAGCTCCAGACTAGAAACTGTACAAATCCCAACATCATGTCCAGTGAGTCTAGCCAAATGGTATTTCAATCGTGTAACCCCTCCTGTCATCTTGGTCCCACACAATTTGCATGTAAGATATGCCCGATTTGTCCCACCATCAGGCTCCCCATACTCCCAAAATGGGTCCAAGGCTTTTGGCTTATTTAAATTTTGTAGTGAGCTAATTCAAACCTAGGGCACCAAATTTTTTTTTGGAATTAATAAGTAATAACCACATCATTTTACAAAATATTTTTTTTGCTACATTATTTGCAATGTGAATTCAATGAAAAACCATAAATGACAATAAGAGGGTGCATTTGAAAGTTAAAAAAACAAAATGGAGTTTGCTCTCCAAATATGGAGAAAACCCTTGCATTTGCTCATGGGCATGAAAATCATAGCAAATGGAAAAAAAACAAGCAAAATGATTGTAGGCAAATAGGCAAGCAAGAATAATCCTAAAACTATCAAAAAATTCATTAACATAGGGGTTTACTTAAACATACCTGTTAATGGAAGAAATGAAATTGTCTCACTGTTCTTCAATCTTATATCAACAAAATCTTCATTGTTGATGGCGATAATGGTTATTCAACACTCAAACCTTCCTTGGCAGCAAGCACATAGCTCTCCCCTTCCTTCTCCAACAATCAGAAATGAAAATGATTGAAAAAAAAAAAACAAAATTGGCCTTTTCTAGCCGCGGCGACATTTTTTGATGTTGCCTAGCGATATTTTAGATCATAGCGCGATATTTTCCCGAAATATCGCCGATATTTCGGAAATATTGTGATATTTTTGGGGAGACAAAATATCACGATATTTCCTCGGCGATATCTCGTCTCCCCGAAATTATTGCGATATTTCTGAATATCGATGATATTTCGGCGATATTTCAGCAATATTGTCTTCACTAGTATAAAGAAGTTATTATCCTCTTAAGGTAGGGTAGTTCATCGCCCACTAGGGTTGGGATATGCATGCGGTCCTTTATGATGTGGGGGCACTCATGAGCCCTAGGAACCAGGGTGATGGCCATAATGATAAGTTGTAGAGCTCATGTTTGGCTTTTGCCCACATGCTATATCGAATGTCTTGACCATTTTTTGTGTTTTATGATATTTTTTTTCTTTTGTTTCTTGCTTGTGGCCATGATGTGCTTTTAAATTTCTTTTAGTTGCATCAACCTTCGAGGCAACGTTTCCAGAACTGACATAGATTTATGGACAAGGGTAGGGGGAGTGCTAGTGGCTTGTTGATCCAATGGTCATGTGGACCTAGAGAAGGAATGTGATGAAATAGGGCTTATAATGTGCAAAGGGGAGTGGAAAATGTGGTATGGGAAAACGGGACCACACTACCAAAATTGGAGTTTCCCAAGTAGTGCCATTCCTAAAGCCATTGGCCAATAGGGGAGGTCCCACGGGGCTAGGGTTGAGGATTAACCCCCCATTTAAGGTGAGGGAATAAAACCACTGTCAAAACCCTTACTTCTTCCAAGTTACCCAATAATCCATGCCCAAAATGCCCATTTAAAAACAAGCATAAGCACCTGAGTGCACAATGAAAAACATACCTTTTGGATCAAATTGCCCACCTTCTAACATATGCTCTTGATAGATGGGTGAGGAAACACACAAATGATGCAAGGAGCAGAGATAAAGTGGCACATCACATCGCCTATGACGTGGTTGTTTGTAATATTCCTAACCCGGAATATTCCTCAAACCCCAGCAAAACTCCAACCAAATACGTGCAAATAATATAATAAATCAAAACTGATAAAATAACAGTGGAACATCACATAATAATGTAAACCGGAAATATAAGCAGATACACAAGAAATGCAACGAGAAATGCTAAGCCATTTTATTATACTGAGCAATAAAATGAGTACAAGAGGTGATCAGAAATATGGCACCTCAACTTGCACAAGGCAAGTGAAGAAAAGCTCTTAGAATAACAAGAAATGGTCTCTCTGCGTGGATGCTGTTGGAGAACTGCTGTGTTGCTGCTGCTGCTGCTAGGAAACAAATGATGATTTGGAGCTTCTCCCCTCCTCTGAAAATGCTGAAATTCTGGAATCGAGCTCTACTCAAGAAACCCAGAAAAACCCAGAAAGCTCTCCTGGAATAGCCGCGGTTCTGCACAGTTCCTCAGTGCTCTGCCTTGCCACTGAAGGAAACCCCTCTAAACTCCTCTTGAAACTTTGCCAAAAATCCTCCAATAGGCAAGGGCTGGTCCCCTGCTCAATCACCCAGCATGAATCCTCCTGCAAAAACCCCAATCCAACACTGCTACCAGAAAGAATTGCGTCCCACTCCCAGTGCTTGTAGTCCTCCAAAACGCTGCTGAAACTGCTGCTGAAATGCTAATAAAACTACTGTTGTAACGCCAAAGGAAATACCTTGCCCGAGCAGGCACTCGAAGTCCCTCGGGGCTAAGGGTGAGATCTCCGAACGAAGACACTCAATGCACTAAACAGTGTTGCAGACTAGCTAAACAACTAGCGTGCTTAGGAGTCGAAAAGACTAGCTCAAAATGCACATAACTGAATGATCCAAAATGAGGGGGCTCCTCTCTATTTTATAGCCTTTGCCTCTCACAATCCCTAGGCTCACCTCCTCCTGCGTGATTCTCCTCTTGCCACGTGTTCTTCCTTGCTGCGCAGTCCCTCCATGTGTCTGCGTGGGTCCCATTTCTGCGTCCCCCTTTGGCCCCACTTGGCTCCTCTTTAAGTCACAACGTTGTGCTTACTACGAAGTGACTTTTTATTCTTAAAGTGAGTTATGTCCCCCGTCCTCACTTTTTTATTTACAAATAACTATAGAAGGCAAAAATTGGGCAAAATCGAATACTCCAATTAGCCATGGCTAATTAGGAATATTACATTATTAGGAGTTATTGGTTGTTGCCTAGAAGAAGATAAATAGGAGAAGAGCTCTCCTAGGGGTACCCTCTTTCGGTGGGCAACAGGCTACCTTGTCGCCATCCTCATGCTTCTATGTTTTACCACTGCTGCCGCTAACAAGACTTGGTCTAAGCTTCGATTGAATGGAATCGCTCCACAAACTATCCCGACTCAATAGGGTATCTCGTCCATTGATCCCCTGAACGGATACATCCCACTACTTTGAGAACCCATTCAAGGTCGTTCTCATGAGTTCGTCATTAGTTAATTGATCTATGACAACTGCTAACTCGTCGTTGACAAGTCAAACTCTAGTGAGGAAACAATTTCGCCCTTATTCATTTGGGTATTTCAAAGCTTCTATCTGAGAATCAACTTCTTTTTTAATGGTAGCATCTTGGAACAACTTTAGAATGGCATCCCACATCTTCTTTGTTGTATGCAAATCTGCGATATGTGGAACAATATGATCCTTGACTCCATGTAGGATTATTCTTCTTGCCTTGGCATCTTCCTTCTTGTACGCTAGATGTTGTGTTGCATCTGTTGGCATAGCTATAACACTGGTTCCATATTCCTTGGGACCATTCTCTTCTAGCAACAATAAAATTTTGGCTTTCCAAACACCAAAGTTAGAAGCTCCATCTAGTTTGTCTTGATCTCTTAATTTAGTTGAAGACATTTCTTAAAACCTTCAGAAAAATAACCAAACCCAAATGGATATGAAGAAGTCGAACTCGGTTTTATAAACCCTCGATTTTCTCTTCTTGTGTCTTGTGCTAAGCCTCTTCTGCCCTTAGATCTATGCTTCACTAAGTTATTCTCATACCATGTGAAAATTCTGTTGCAATTACTGGTGATTATTCTTCTATCTTTGAAGATTATTTGTCTTCTGTAATTTCATTTACAACAAATACTGAATAAACACACAATTGCAATTTCACCAAAGAATAACCACAGAAGCTGAGAAAATAACACACACATAAAATTGGTCACTGATATTTGGACAAAATAGTTCCTCGGAAAACCTTCATGTGGGGAAAACCCGTTATTCAAATGAGGGCACTATTATTAATATCTTTAGCAATAAAACTGCAATGGAGAAATACAATTTGCTTGCCTCTCACTGTGAAAGCTGCGACAAAATATTGTGTTCATTTCTGCAAGTCAAATTGAACCTATGGAAGCTAATCGACCCACTGGAAGCAACTCGGCCCACTTCTGGCAATTCACATTGCCTCACACTGAGAACTTGCACTGGCTTAGCCAACTCGCATTGCCTTCTGGAAACGCGCACCACCTCTAGGAAATTATGTTGACAAGATAAATTGCCTCTAGCAACTCTCTAAATCCACTCACTCCCTCCAAAAAATATCTCTTGCAACTAGTAATTCAATTTCTGACTCTGGCAACTCGCATTGGAAAACTGGCTATTGGCTTTGGGAAATTCAGCCTCCTTTTGCAGAAATAACTCAGTCTCCTTCTCTCTCAGAAACTAGAAGCAACTGTGAAGAATTCTCTCAAAAAAAATCTTCCTCAATCACTACTGCTGAAACCCTTGCTGCCGTCTCCCACACTATCACTGTGCCTTTGCTATCATTGCAAATCTATTCTCCTGAATTGTTCGAATGATCTCAAAAAGCCCCATCAATCTCTTTTTATAATCTCTCGTTGATGAATCAGTGGCCATGATCTAATTCCAATCAATGGCTAAGATCGTCTTGACTTCTTCAAATCACTTTTCTAGAAGTCACTGGAGCAAAATCAATTTGTCTCAATTAATCCTGATTAACTAACCCATTTCCCTAAGTTAGACTTAGGAATGTAATTAAGACATTTTCACTTAGAAACTTTTCTGTGTATTGGAGATAATTAAGTCATTTGTGTTTATAACCTCATAGACACCATTTGAGACTAGAACACCTGTCTGAGCTACAAAAACTAACACCTTTCATATTGAGTTGTTCAAAGCCTAGTTTTGTCATTAAAAATATGGTCCTTTTGTAAAATGACAACTATGTTGAGTAATATTTTTATGATAATAATGAGGTCTGACATATCTATATGGAGGGTATTTTTTGACAATTATCTTTGAGAACTATTTCTAGTGTTAGTTTTGGTTGTGGACACTTATGGTATACTTACATGAATAAATATATAAAATACAGGGAGGGAAGCAATCCAGAGTTATCTGCTGTAGCAACTGGATCTCATATTGATGCTATTCCATACTCAGGAAAATTTGATGGAGTTGTTGGGGTTCTGGGTGCCATTGAAGCTATAAATGTGCTGAGAAGGTTTGTGGCAGTTGCCTTTTGCATATTTGCTATTGTTTGCTTTCAAATTTCTATATTCAGAGTAGATGTAGCGGTGATTGTCTTTCTCTTGACCTGAGTACAATGTATTCTTCTCCTATTGTGATTTTCACTTTACTCTTTTTGTCTATCTGATTTATAAGGTGATTTTCACCAATAGATAGAGTGTTAAACACTATTTTTTCATATATTGTTATTACTTTCTTAGTACTTTCTTAGTGTTCCTTAATATTTAAGTTTGCATTGTTTTACACTTTTTAGGTTGGCATTCAAACCAAAGAGATCACTGGAGGTGATTATGTTCACCTCTGAGGAGCCTACACGCTTTGGAATTGGCTGCCTTGGAAGGTTATTCTCGTAATTACTAGCTTACAAGCCGCTTTCTCCCCTATGTAGTGGTATTTAAGGAAGTGAAAATAATTACGTCAGTCTCTTTACTAAGAAGTTTCATGCTCCGTATTTTTCTAGTTTTGTGTCATTTTTCCCTGGTTAAGGTCCATGCACAGGTGTTTTCTCTCTAGCTCCATGCATCTATCTGTACTAGCTATCACTCACCAGCAAGTCTCAACACATGCAATTTGAATTGAGAAAGTGTTAAGAACAGAAGGATAATGTAAAAAAAATATATACTTATTTTATGTCATATCTCACACAATTGTTTTGCATTCAGCCGTTTATTGGCAGGGAGTGTAACTCTTGCAGAGACACTTAAAGTGTTAGTTGACAATCAGAATATATCATTTGAAGAAGCTGCAAAAACTGCAGGATACACTGGATCTCTAGAGCATTTGGATAGTGTTTCATTACCAAAAGGTGCATACTTTGGATTTGTGGAGCTGCATATTGAGCAAGGTCCTCTTCTGGAGGAAGAAGGTGAGAGTATCTGTCATGCAACATGACCTGAAAGGTCCTTGTTCTTTTGTATGTTATGCTACTTTATTAATAAAGTCTTAAAAGGCTTCCAGCTTTGTTTCTTGTATTTTGTTCATATTTAATATTATTTAAATGAAATGCAGGCATTCCTATAGGAATTGTGACAGCAATTGCTGCACCTGCAAGCATTAAGGTTGATTTTAAAGGAAATGGAGGCCATGCCGGAGCTGTATTGATGCCTAACAGGTATAGTCTCTATCTATGATTAAATCTTCTAGGGAACATGCTTTTTATAGATAACACTGTAATCTTGAAGTTGATTTTATCATATTTTAATTTTTCATTGATTGTTGAATGAGATTATGGTTTTCCCTTCTTCATCTGGCAAGTTCATATGTAACCTGTTTAAACTATTAAACTATTTCTTTATTTCCATGTTATCACTATGTTGATGGATTGCCATTGCATTATGTTTAAATTTGCACAAATAGTAATGGGATATGTTGCAGTTCATGCCTGATGAACAGCAGAAGGTTGGCCGCATGTTTCTTCCTAGGAGGTCACAGGTTAGGATCCAGAAGGGGGTAGGGCACCTACATCTCCATAGACTAAATGGTGAAATTGTTGCATGAAGAGGTTCCCTTATGACACAAATAAAAGTCTCTTATACGTCGATTTGGTGTTTGGCTAGACCATGACCTTAAAACTAGGTCATTATTACTATTATTAATTCTAATAATTTAGTCAGAGCTAACAACTACTATTTAATAGCAGTGGGTTTTTTTTTTTTTACTTTTTGTTATGGAAATACTTATGTTACGAAGAAAATATGTTCAATTATGTACAAAGGAGAGCATAGTTGTCTAAATCATCTCTACATTATTGAGATTATAGATGTAATGAGATTAGAATAAGCCGAAGCTGGAATATATTTCATATCTTTGACAAGTAAATAAACTTAAGCAGTGACTTGGGAACATAGTACACACCTTATTTAAAAACATCTTTTAAAAAGTGAAAACAAAGCAGTTAAGACCTTTAAATACAAACTTACAATGCAATTTCCAGTAGAAAACATAGCTGCAACCTGGATACGATGCCACAAGCCATCATAGGACAATATAACAAGATGATGCAAGTCCCCAAGAATGGCTGCTGTATTACCAGTTTGGCTTATGGTCGAAGTTCAATCTGAAGTTCTTTCAATTCTTTGGGAATACTCTTCATATGATGATAGTGGTAAGCAAAGACATCTATGAATTCCAAGAACAAAGTGATGGCTTCCATCACTTTTCAAGTTATTTGGCTATTGGTCTTTTCCAATCCATGTATTGCTCCATACTTTCCAGCAGCACTTTTTTGACTATTAGAGTTTAGATCTTAGATTAGATCTACTTTTAGTGTGTTCTATAGGAGTGGCCTTTGTGTCCCCATGGTGTATTGATACCTTTGTACTCAAAAGTCCCATTATCCTCTTTGTGGTCATTTTTTGACATTAATAAATGTCAAAATTCTATAGCATGTGCAGTAGAGTAGAATTTTTTGATTTGATAATTACTTCCTAATGATTTTCAAACAGTATTTCTCATGCCACTGATATCATTGAATAATTACATAGAAAATCTCGACTATAAATGCATAAACAATAAAGATCATAGAAAGATAGCCATGCACAATAGACACAATATTTTACCTTGGGAAACCCAATCCGGGAGAAAACCCAACAATCTTTTCTTAAGGAGAAATTGTCTTTTCAGCAAGTATTCATCTAGAAATCTGTGCCAATGTTACAAGTCAAAATTTCCAGTCAAACCTGGTCAAAATTACTGTTGGTCAAACCTGTCAAAAGTCAACTGTGGTCAACTCTGGTCTGCAGTCAAAATATCACATGTGCAGCCTGCAGTCAACTGTGGTTTGCAGTCAAACTTTTGCATGTGCAGTCTGCGGTCAACTACGGTCAAATCTATGGTCAACTGCGGTCAAACTGTGGTCAAGCCTTCACACATGCGGTTGTATGGAGCAATCAATTTGCTGGTAAAAAATCTCACACATGCAGCTGTACAGATCAGTTAGCTTGCTGGTTAAACTTAGTTAAACCCTTGCACATGAGGGCTCTATGAGGCTTGAACAGAAGTGAAATGATGAAGAACAAAGTTCTCTTGAGCTCCAAGACCAATGCCACCCTCCCTCTTCGGGATCTTGACATCAACACAAAGGCCGACCAGGTGTCTTCCCAAGTATCCTCCATTAGATGCTTCATCTCTCCCTAATAAACTAAACCAGATATATCCATTTGTCCAAGCATGCTTCCGAACTATTCATTCTTCTTGTGGAGAGATCTATCTGTCCAAACACAAACCCCAATCAGTGTAATATTCCTAATTAGCTATGGCCAATTGGAATATTCAATTTTTACTTTCTATAGTTATTTGTAAATAAAAAGTGAGGAGGGGGGACATAACTCACTTTAGAATAAAAAGTCACTTCCTAGGTAGCACAACGTTGTGACTTAAAGGGGAGTCAAAGGGGCCAAAGGGGGACGCAGAAATGGAGCCCACGCAGACACATGGAGGAACTGCGCAGAAGGAAAAGAAGACGTGGCAAGAGGGGAATCAGGCAGAAGGAGGTGAGCCTAGGGATTGTGAGAGGCAGAGGCTGTAAAATAAATAGGAGCCCCCTCATTTTGGATCATTCAGTGATGTGCATTTTGAGCTAGTCGTTTTGACTTCTGAGCACGCTGGCTGTTTATCTAGTCTGCAGCATTGTTTAGTGCATCGAGTGTCTCCGTTCGAAGATCTCACCCTTGGCCCTGGGGGACTTCGAGTGCCTACTTGGGCAAGGTATTTCCTTCGGTGTTTCAACAATAGTTTCATCAGCATTCCAGCAGCAGTTTTATCAACATTTTGGAGAAATGCGCAACACTTGGAGAGGGACGTAGTTCTTTTTGGGTTGTAGTGCAAGTTGGGGTTTGCAGTTGGATTTATGTTGGGTGATTGAGCAGGGGTCCAACTCTTGTCTCATTGGAGGATTTTTGGCAAGGTTTCAGCCAGAGTTTAGAGGGGTTTTCTTTAGTGGCAGCGCAAGGCATTGGGGAACTGCGCAGAACCCCAAGGGGGTGCTTTTCGGGAGTCGGCCATTCCAGGAAAGCTTTCTGGGTTTTTCTGGGTTTCTTGAGTAGAGTCTAAATCCAGAGTTTCAGCTTTTTTCGAGGAGGGGAGCAGCCCCAAATCATCATTTGTTTCCTAGCAGTAGCAGCAGCACAGCAGCAACATCCACGTAAAGAGGCCATTCTTGTCATTCTAAGAGTATTTCTTCACTTGCCTTGTGCAAGTCGAGGTGCCATCTGTCTAGTCACCTCTTGTACTCATTTTATTGCTCAGTGTAATAAAATGGCTTAGCATTTTTCGCTGCATTTCTTGTGTATCTGCTTATATTTCCGGTTTACATTATTATATGTTGTTCCACTGTTATTTTATCACTTATGGGCTATTATATCATTTGCACATATTTGGTTGGAGTTTTTGCTGGGGTTTAAGAAATATTCCGGGTTGGGGATATTACAGTGGTATCAGAGCATAGATCTGGCTTAGCCTGTGGAGCTAGCAGTCTATGACACCAAGGGAAAAACCCTACATTTGCTACAAAGATAGGAGGTACAGAGACACTGGACGTAGGTTGGAGAATACCTACGGGGAGGGGGACTGTGTTCTTGTGGTGGACGCAGAATAGGAGGAGCCTGTGGTAGACGCAGAACAGAGAGAGCCAGTAGTGGACGCAAAACAGATGGCCGATGAGGACGGGAAGAGATTTGGGGATATGCTCCTCAAATCAGTGCAGGATCTGTTGAGGCAGATTGAGGTGATGGGACAGAGATTCATGGCAGTAGAGGCCAGACAGCGTGAGAGCCCACGAGTCTTTCAGATTGGTGAAGGATCAAGTGCATCCCATCACTTGCCAGAGCAGCGTGATACTGCGCAGCAGGTGGCCTCACATGCCCTTACACGCTCTACCATACCCACTGTCTTAGGAGC
>APFE030850156.1:0-15839 GCA_000404065.3 Pinus taeda
TTTGTGATTATTTTTTCCATTTTTATTTCACTTTTTTTTTTTTATAATTTTAAATATTTGTAAAAGTGTCCACTTAGTTTCTGTTTATTTCTATTTCTCTTATTGGAATTGTGGTTATAATATTTTAACTTTTTTTTCTTTTTTTTTTTTCCTTCTAACTCTTCATAATTCCACAACTTATCTTTAAATTTGGAGGTGGTAGTATTTCTAATATTATTTTTATTCTCCCAAATGATCTCCTCTATCCCAATGGTCATCCCACAACTTATCCTTAAATTTGGAAGTGATAGTATTTGTAATATTATCCTTATTCTCCCATATGATCTCCTTTATCTGGCAATGGTCAAGCAAAGATCTAGACAACTTTATACCAGCCTAAATTGAACTAGAGGTGGGAGTTTTGACTAGAATTAGAAACAATTTTGGGGAACCTCTTAGCTCCCATATTGTACAACTTCTTATTCATTACATACTTAAAACATAACTATATTTTTAATGAAAAAAATTAACTTCAATAGAAACATAAAAAATTAAATAAATAAATAAAAATTAAATAAATATTAAATAATTTTAAAATATTAATTTAATATTCGGTAAATTTTTGTTTTAATATTACACAATTAGATCTCAAAGTCCGTCGAGAACCCAAAGTCTACACAAAAATCTAATATTGGGATTTAATATGGAGTAGAACACCATCTAATAATTTCATCCATGATTCGGGGATTTGACAACACACCCGAAAAATGGATTCCTTCCTAAAGGCTGAAAATGACATCACAGTGAAAGTTACTTCAAATAATTAAACCAGAGAATTTCTCATTATTGAGATTGAATTGACAATGGATTAGCATTATTTTTCAAAGAAAAGTCACCGTCCGAAGGGAAAGTGACTTCAAATAATTAGACCAGATAATTTCTAATCAACGAGAATAATTAGACCAATAATTTCTAATCAACGAGATTGATTTTACGATGAATTTTTTAAAATATTTATTTTTTAAAATTTAGTAACTTTTTACTGGATTGAAATTCAGATATGTAACACATGTAGGCAAAGGAATCGCAGAAATAACTAAGTGCCTTTTTGAAAATGAATTGAAGTATTCAAATTAGTAAGTGCAAGAGAAGGAAGGTTTAGTAAGAAAGCAGTAAAATTTTCTCGCTCGTAAATATTAGATACGAAGTTAGGATTTGTATATTTAAAATGTAAAAATAATTGTAATTTTTTATGAAAAGAAAAATGGAAAAAATATATTTATAAATAATATAAATTTATTTGATTAAAAATATTTGATGAATAATTGAAGTGAATTAAAAAAAAAAAAAATAATATAAAAAAATTTAAAATTTTTATAATGTAAAATTGAGAAGCATCGCTTTACTTGTAATTTCTCTCTATATTAAGTTTTAAAAAAATTGTTATATAACATCTTTATCATAATAACTCGGTGTAAATTAATAGTTACGAATCAGTTATTAATTGATTCTTGATATGCGGGGAACTGAATGAGGAACTAATAGCCGGGTGTCGAATAATGGAGGGAAGCCTCCGAAGCCTCTAACAACTTATTCCTGCAACTACCGCACCCTTCAATAAATGTATAGCTATGATCCTGGGTATATACGACACCTCATGAATGTCTGCGAAGTTTAGGGAAAGGTCGCAACAACAAAGCTTTCTGTTAGATGTATTCATTGTCATCTGGTAACATTGGATGCCTGAGCATGCATTTCAAAGATCAGGAGTTGAGTTTGTGTTGGCGGTATGTAAGTAAAAGATTACATGAAAACTGTATTAGCTTTTAGCTAGTTATTTGACAACTTAATGATAATTCATTGTAATGATTTTATAACAATGGTTAAGGGATGGAATCCCTTGAGGGGTGAAATCCCTCATGAGAGTCTAATAATAAGATTAAACGTTTGCTGGTTTTCACCCTACGGGATTTCCAGGGTATATTGGTGTTCAATTGTGTGATTGTCTTTTGTGTCAGTTTGATGATGATGAATCCTTGATGTTGATGGTTCTTTATTTGATGGCATAATCATAATGTCCAGGTATCAGATTAATTAATATGGTTAAAGAAATCATGAAATGGTTGCAAGGATTCATGAGACAGTTTATGTTATTATACTACCACAATGGTGGTTAATGGTTATGCAACTTTCTATCTTTTATTGCAATTTACTTGATATACTAATGAACATTATATCTAATGGAGTTGTGAATTGGATAATTACTTGTGGGTAATTTGTATAAAAAAAATTCTAACTCCCTACTTTTACATGCAAGGTTATCGGGGTATGTGACATGTTATAACCATAAAATTTAATCTTATTTAAGCATATAAATAAGGACATTATTTAATTGATATACAAATACACACAATATGTAATTTATATACAATAACAACAATTTATAATTCATATGAGAGTTTATTTAATTTTTTTGATTTAAGCGTTTCACATTTATGTTAAAATCTTTGTACCAATGATTACATATTGGTTTTCAGATATTCATTTAAATCTAACACTTAGCGTGATGCAATATAGACCTTTATGGCGCTTATCAGGGAACTAAACCTAGTTCTTATGCATTGAACTTATCCGCCCGAGTAATGGCGAGAGCCAGATTTTGGAGTCTTCCGTCCACCCTCTAGCTGTCAGCCTCGGCCTCTCCTCAGGAAATACCACTCATCAAAGGTTCTCCATGTGTTGAGCTCATCCGACAATGACAAGGGAACTCTTATTCTCATTGCCAACCAAACTGTAATGCATTCTCATTGTTAAGTTCTCCATTGATAGACCATTCTAGCTTTCAGCTCCAAGTTCCAAATTTCACCCAGGTCTAATCATGTTACCCTGAAGATTGGCAAATTTCTTCCTCCTGCGATGTCATGAACTTGCGATGATGTTATGTTGGGTTCTCAAGTTCACAACGAGTCATGCTGGTGCCCCAATGCTTTGAAGGAGGTGCCTATGCCGCAGCCATGGCCAGGTATTGATTTGTTTTAAGTTTGGCTTGAGTATATTCGTTGTATTTCGTAACCAACTGTGTATAACTAACTCTTGACTATTGGCCTGCTAGGTTTCATCAAAGGTCTTCTTGCCGCTCGAGAATGGTGGCTCAATGATTTCCTCCTGAAATCTGACCAAGGGTTTTGAGATTAAACTTCGTTCGGCCTCTGGGTATGTGCGTTTATTCCAGATTCCTCTGGTATGGAGGCTTTAGCTTTTGAGAAGTACATTATTCTTTGTATCTGTCATCCGGCTAAGTTATTTACTGGTCTATTCTATTTATTGCATAATGTTTATACCTATCTGGGGCTTTGAATATGAAGACCCCATGGCTATGTATTATTTTGTGTGATCCAGCTATAAAATCCACCGACCTGCTATCTCAGGTTCTGGGTTCATGGCCAATTGGTTCAATGTAATTAATTTCTCGCGGAAATGGCTTAACTGTAATATTGTATTCAGAATTTTGTAATCAGAGGTTCATTACCAATTGTGGATTTTACTTTAAAGGCTTCATGTGCTTGTTGAAAATACTGAGATTATCCACCTCATTGAAGGAAAGATTCGTTCTTTTAACCCTTGTCGAGCCTCTGTCGGTCCTTTTGTACAAAGGTTAATTCATTTCCGAGCATTAAGCTTGTTTCATTTTACCACTGTTCTTGTCTTTATTTTCTAGAATCGACTGGGGCTTTAACCCACATTATGTCTACGACTCTAGATATGTAGATTGTATACTTGTTTTGTTGGCTTGATTTTAGATGTATCGTTAATTATTATCCCTTACTTGTTGGGGTTTTAGTTTTGTGTTTTGAATTTTTCAAAGTCAAAATGATATATATTTATTTATGTGGCTCATTATCTTTAGTTCTCCTTCTTTACTTAGGGCAATTTCTCTTTAAAAAAGTAATGAAAATTGTGGGTTGGTTCCAGAACTTACTTCTTTTTATTACAATTAAATTCCTTAATATGTAAGGCATTATAAAATCTACTCTTGATATGTCACAAAGTATGGTTGTGAAGTTTAGTTTTTTTTACAGAGGCATATATACTTATTTCTTTGTTATTCCTTAGAATTGTATTTTCCTATGTTCTAGCTAAATCCGATATAACTCTAAAAATTCTGGTTCTTAGTCTTATAATGCCTTTTTAAGATTGGCTGCATACTAAACCACTAAAGAATATTTCCTTGTAAATATTTATGCTAGTTTCAGTAATAAATCTCACTGAAATTTTCTTTTAAAATAAACTTATCGACCTCTATAGATTTCTAGATTATAGTTAGTAGTTCTTCTAGTGGTCAGTATGCCTTAACTAAACTAGTTCGTATACAGTTTTCTCCAACAACATACATATCTTTGCTTAATAATTAACTATCCTACAGAGAGTTAAATATATACTTATCTGACTCTAGAAGTATATTACAGAGAGTTAAATATATACTTATCTAACTCTGGAAGTATATTACAGAAAGTTAAATATATACTTATCTAATTCCGGAAGTATATTCTATCAGTTGTTGAATCAAATTTGACTAGAAATGTCGATTTTCCTCCCAAACATGAGACTCGCCTTCAGGTCCAAGTCTCCCCCCGAGCTGTCACCCACACACAGGGTGATTTCTTATAGACTAACAGTCTTACTATTTTATAGCTATATGGTCTTAACCAGACGTAGCTCTTGGAATCTTTCTGACATATCAGCACAGAAATATCTCCCTTTCCTGTCCTCTCTTTATCTCAAGTACTCATACCCTCTTAATCTCTTCCCTTGAGAATAAATCTACAAGGAAGTAGTTAGGGATAGGCAACATCCTATACTAACTACCTAACATGTGAGACTTACATAATCATCATTATCAAGACATTTACCTCATGCACATTATAATCAAAATAATAAATATATAAACTTAAATAGTAATATTCAGTTTGTTTACTGCAGTAATTAAATATTTACAATTTACTGGGGACATCACATCTTCCCCCTCAAGATTAAACATCGTCCTGATGTTTCTCCACTACAAATAAATCTGGACAAGTCTCTCTCATTACTTGTTCATCCTCCTAGGTGGCCTCCTTCCACCCAGAGTGTTGCCGTTGCACTTTAACTTGGGTGATAACTCATTTCCGTAGCATTACTTCTCTTCGATCGAGTATAACCAGGGGTTCAATCGAGAACTCGCTTTCTAGTTCGACCTACACACACAAGAAAATTTTAGTCAATTCTTTTCCTTTGGAAACTTTGTCTTGGCAGATTTATTTAAAATTAAGTTACATGTATATCTTTCAATTGATTATATGCTTAGGTTCATATATATATATATATATATATATATATGAAAAACATTGTGTACACATATATGGCTAGGCAAGGTGAGCTGGTAAGCCACTAGTCTGACTCTAGCTAGGATCTAGAAAGGACCACAGAATCAGGGTGCTAATTTAGCACATTCACTCCATTGTAATGTACTCTTCTTGGCCCATACCCACACATAAATATGATCTCCAATTTGAAATTCCTAGAAACTTCTCTTTCAATTAGCAAAGTTCTTTTGTCAGTCATGCGCAACTTTTAAATTAGAGCGTACTTTTTTAACCATCTCCTCCATTTCTTTTAACATGTCTGGTCCTAGCATCAACTTATGCTCTAGCCCCCCCCAACTTGAAGGTGTCTTGCACTTGCATCCATACAATACTTCAAACAAACTCATTTGTAGCGATGTGTGGTAACCATTGTTATAAGTAAACTCTACCAAATGCATGTAATCCTCCTATTTGGATGGTTGTTGCATTACGTAAGTTTGCAACATATCTTCCGCAACCTGATTTACTCGCTCGATTTTCCCATCCCTTTGAGGGTGGTAGGTAGTGATGAAATGAAGTTGTGTGTCTAAACCTTGAAATAAGGCTTTCCAAAACGCTAATGTAAAATTTACATCACGGTAAAAAATTATGACCTTTGGTAATCCATGTAATGTAAAAATGGTTTGCATGAATATATTAGCAATTTGTATTGCCTTGTAGGTTAACTGCACTGGTATGATGTGAGCAGACTTGCTCAACCTATCCATTACCACAATTATCAAATCATTTTGCTTTTTAGAATTAGGTAGTCCTGTAATAAAATTGATGGAAATGGTTTCCCACTTCCATTCTGGAATATACAACGAGTGCAACAATCCAACTGGGTGACGATGCTCTGCTTTCACTTGTTGATATTCCATACAATGAGCCAAATACTCAGTCACTTCTTTCTTCATACCAGGCCAGAAGTATTCCTTTCTAAGTGTGGTAATTAGCTTCTAGTATCTGGGGTGGCCTGCATATGGATTTTTATGATATTCATCTAGAATTAAGTCTTTAATATTTTTCTGGTTAGGTACATATATTCTCCTTTTGTAAATCATCATACCTTCGTGATTTATCTCATATCCCAGTTGTTGTTCATTTTTGTTTGAAATTTTTTCTTGCTACCATAAAAATTTGTATTCTGGATCAAATCTATCTGGCTCTTTAATCATCTCATTAAATATAGTTCGCACTTCACTAAAAGAGACCTCATATATACAATGTACCTTCCAACTTAAGGCATCCGCGACTTGGTTCTCCTTACCTTTCAAGTGCTTGATTTTAAAATCAAATCCACTTAGAAAATCAGCCCAACGATCTTGCCTAGCATTCAGAGTGGGCTACTAAAAATAGTTAGTTAAACTATGATGGTCAATCATTAAGAGAAATTTCATACCCATCAAGTAATGTCGCTACATCTTTAATGCATGAATGACTGTTGTTATCTCTAAGTCATTGGTTGAATATTTTTTCTCATGCTCCTTAAGTTTCCTAGACTCATAAGCAATCATTGTGCCTTCCTGCATTAGCATGCCACCGACACCTTCCTTGCTGGTATCTGTACAAACCATATAGTCTTTATTTGGGTTTGCAATGCACAAAATAGATGTGGTGGTAAGTAAATGCTTAAGTTGATCAAAACTCTTTTGACACTCCATGGTCCACTTAAAAGTCTTTCCTTTCTTCTGCAGAGAGGTAATGGGGTATGCTACCTTGGAAAAACCTTCGACAAATCGCCTATAGTATCTAACTAGACCCATGAATGACCTTATATCCACCACATCTTTTCGTATTGGCCACTCTTTTATAGTTTTTATCTTTTTTGGGTCCACAAAACTTTCATCCTTGGTAATGACATGTCCTAGATACTGGATTTGTTCTTTAAAGAAATCACGTTTGTTGTATTTAGCATACAATTGATGTTCTCTTAAAGTTTGCAAAACTATATAGAGATGTTCCTTATGTTCTTCTATATTCTGAGAGTAAATTAATATGTCATCGATAAAGATCAACACAAATTTATCCAAATACTGATGGAATATACTGCTCATGAGACACACAAAGGTTACATGAGCATTAGTCAGCTTGAAGGAAAACACAACGAACTTGTAATGTCCATAATGATTTCTAAAGGATGTTTTAGTTATATCTTCTTCCTTAATTCTGATTTGAAGGTAACCTAAACAAAGGTGGATCTTTGAAAACATGGTTGCACCCCACACCTGATCAAACAACTCATCTATGCGAAGTAATAAGTATTTATTTTTGATGGTCAGTTTATTTAACTAGCAGTAATCCATGCACATTCGCAGGGTTCCATCCTTCTTCTTAACGAAAATCACCAGGGCTCCCCATGGTGATATGCTTGGGCAGATGTACTTTTTATCAAGCAATTCTTGTAGCTACATTTGTAATTTTGTCAACTCCAGTATAATCATGTAGTAAGAAGTCCAGGATAGCATGGTAGCTCCCAGAATCAACTCAATGGCAAAACCTATGTCTCTTTTTGGAGGAAGTCTCGAAATTTCTTCAGGAAACACATCTGAGAAATTCTTTATTACAGGTATATTTTCTAAAGAAACATATTTTTCCTTTAAATTAGCATATCGTACCTGTATTGCGTAAATTTGACATCCTTTTCTGATACATATTGTTAATTGAGAGGCTATTATTGGTCTTAATTTTAGAGGTCTAATTATGCCTTGAATTTCCTGTCTCTTTCCCTCTTCATCCGTATAGCTAATAGTTTTGGTTTAACAATTAATGAGGGACCAATGATTTTCCACCCAATCCATGCCTATAAGGATAATATGATCCTAGGGGCAATACATTCAGGTGTACAATAAGAGGCTGACCTACTAACTTGAAGGGGCAACTGTTGACTTTGGCCAGCACCCTTCTCTTTGTCCCCATGGCTAGTTGTACTAACCAAGGCCTCTTAAAATTAACATCTTGAAAACATCATTGTTATACTATTTTAGGGCTAATATAACTCAAAGTAGCTCCTGGATCAATCAGAATAGATATAGTTTGATTAAATATTTTACCTTCAAATTCTATCATCGTTGGTTGGTATTCCGCCTAATGATCCTCGAAGACAGCATTGATTTTTGGAATGCTTCTTGCCACTTCTCCCACAGTTGATGCTTCTTGAATCTATGCAACCTGGTCAGTTCACTTGCGATGGGGACAATTTTTGATGTAATGTGGGCTTCCACATCCCCGACACTGTATTGGGGGTCTAGCTACTATTTCCACCTCAATTCTGCTTGACTGCTCATTAGTCTTAGAATCATTTGGAAATTTAAATCTGGGTTGATTTCTATTCATATTTTTGTTTGCTTGCCCTTTATGGGGTCCCTTGCTAATTATAGATTTACTTCCCTTACTGCTAGGAGGAAACTTAATTCCCTTTTTATAAGCCCATATTTTTCCCACATCTCCCTTTTGCCTGTTTTGTTGATAGCATACTTGAGCCTTTCGTATAACTTCATCCATGGTATTTAGGTTATCGAACTAAAAATGCTCTTTCATGAACAGTGACAAACTACTAATAAATCATTCTACTTTCACCTTTTCATCTTGTATGTAAGGAAGATATCGAAGCAAGGATGTAAATTTTTCTATGAACTCATCCATAGTCAACTGACCCAATTGAAGATTGTGGAACTCCTTTTCCTTTTGATTATAAAATCTTTCAGTTAAATATCTCTCCTTAAATTATATTTGAAAATTTTCCCAAGTTATGCTCTGCTTATTAACTCCACGCACAATTTTTACTTCCTCCCACCATAGGGTGGCTTTTACTTGCAGTTGAAAAATGTCCAAGTGATATTTTAATTTATGGTCGTATTCATATAGCTAAAAGTACTTATTCATATTAATAAGCTAGGCTTCAACTGCCTCTTCCTATTCACCATCAAAGAGGAGTGGTTTTATTTTCCGAAATTCTCCTTGCAATTCTATATTTTGTCCTTTCTGTGTTTTATGTTCTGATGCATTATCAAATTTTTCCTCCTAATTTTCTTCAGTGCCTTCCATTCCCAAGTACTTGGTTCAAAATTCTTGTTCACCAATTGGTGAGAACTAGTATCACATCAAGAATGCTGCAACTCTTGGGCTGCCAACTTTACTTTTATCAGCCCAGTAGTTCGTAACAAACTTGGAAGCGTCGGTGCTATATGCACAAGTACTAGTTCTCACTACAAGTTATCACTTCGTCAGCCAACGCGAGATCACTAGGAGCTCAAGCCAACTTCTATAGATTCTAGAAGAAGTTCTATGTGTGATAAAAAGAAAGAAATATTACTCTACAGATGCTATTCTAATTGTAGAAAGGAGAAAGACTGGAATGCAAAGCAAAATCTAGTAAACCCTAATTAACAAGCTAATTCTACTTTTGCCAAAAACACTATAAAAACCATGAAAAAAATTCCATTACCTACTAAAGGAAGTAAACAACATCCAACCATGCTATTTCTAGAATTAAATAAGCAAAAAACATATTTTTGGATTTTTATGTGAATTTAATCATGCATCTAATTTATTGTGTGTGAGTGTGGCAGCGAATAGGGGGCGTAAGAGGGTGGTTTTGGAGCTTGGTAGGAAGTAGCATGGTGAGGATGGGTCCTAGGAGGTCTTAAGTGGCATTCTGGAGGCTTTTTTCCACACTCGACCTTCAAAAGAAAGTCTACAAGAAAAACTACAAGAGGACACAGGAAAACTATAAGAGGAAAATAAGGAAACTACAGGAGGCCTACAGGAGGAGTCTGAGAGAAATTTTCACTGTTTTGAGGGTGTGAGAGTGGGTGTAAAGGGTGGATGAAGGTTGGAATGAGGTGTTAGGGTGCCTAAGATCTATCATGAATCACCAGGAAAGAGAAAGATGATTGGGTTTGCTCAAAGAGAGAGGAAAACATTCTATGAAAAATGAAGGAAACTAGGGCAGAATTGAAGTCCCCCTCTTATTTCTAGTGGGTTTGCTCAAAGAGAGAGGAAAATGTTCTATGAAAAATGAAGGAAACTAGGGTGAGAAATAAGGTGTGCAGAGCAAGAATCAGGATTTTGAAGGCCAAGTTGAAGAAAGCATCGAGGAAGAGAGAAGAGCAAGATAGACTACAGATCTTGGCTAAGGATTCCTTAGATCAACATAGCACTTGATGAAGGACACTTAGCACAAATTTCAAGAAATTTGGGAAACTTTTTGCAAATTTTGAATTTTTGGCCTAAAAAACAAGTTTTTCTACCTGGTGTGTCGTGCCACCTGGCGCACGCTTTTACTAGGGACCTCCTTTTGAGGAAAACTCAACATTTTTGGATTCCTTATGGAAAAATATGAATGTGCTCACATGGCCAAGAAATTTTGACAGTTTTGAGCTTCCAAAAGGGTCAAAAACACCTCAAAAATGACCTTTCTGCCCCTTTTTGGCCACACACGAAGCAGTGTTGGGAGAACTCATTTTTGAAGGGGCAAATGGAGACCAAATTCAGAAATTCCACTTTTTTTTGGAAAGTAAACAGGAAAAACTTTCCAAAAAAGCCACTTGGAGAAAATTTGGTGCACAGGAAGGCCTCCAAAATCAGCTCCAAAGTAGCGCAATGCACAGGGACAGGAGCATGACGCACATGATGAAATTTTGTCATTTTGGCCAAAAAACTCTGCTTTTCGCCTAGTTTCTTCTTAGTTTGACTTTTCTCTTTCTAATAGTCAAAATCATGATGTAATTTGATGGGACTTGATGGATTTTGATGTAAATATGTTAATTTTTCACTCATAGAGGTAGATTCCTCCATGAAAAGGTAGTTTGCAACTGAATGAATTGGTTTCCTAGTTTTGGAGGCAAGTTGTTCCACTGCCTACCTTTTAGTTCTTAGTTTAGATCTTTTTGAAATAGCTCCTAAAATTATGAGCTCAACCCCTAAAGGCTAGGATGAGTTGTTTTTTGCATATATCTAGTAGTTTTTCAGTCATTGGCAAAGGTTGTGAATGCTTTGAGCATTATTGTATATTCATCTCTGCAAAAGGAATAGACCAGGGTTTGCTGCACTTTATGGGATTCTGGAAACTTGATTTGTTATTATTTTTCCTTCTGTAATTACAAGTTCACATGTGTTTATGTATTCCATTTTCTCTCTTTTTCAGCCGAACTAAATGAAACAAGGATAAAGGTAGAATTCATTGATATTTGTAGTGCTCTACCTAGGGTTTGTTTAGTTATTTATGTTTTCAGCTGTTTGGAGAGGATTCCTGAGACTTTCATGCCCTCTTCAACTCCTCACTAGTCTAAATCTCCATTTCACTTATTTCAAAGTACCAAACCATTTTCCTACCTCGCCCCATAGAAACCTGTGCAAGACTATGTCCATTCCTCGGACCCAAATCTGCCTTTCACATTTAAGCCAAAAAACCAACATTAAATTCAATCAAATTCCTATGAGCATATACCTAACCTAAAATTAGTCTTTACATCAGACATCTCAAGCTTCATTTGCTATATTTTCCTGAGATTGACAAGGAGAGAGCACTCTCCCAACCTGGTAGGGCTAGCTACCAGGTTAAGCATGGTTTGATGTTACCCTAGATCCTGCCTTTCTCAACCTGAGGTAGATTTAGGCCCTAACATGACTGACACTTATATCATTGTGGGAAACTATGCATTCCACAAATAGATAGAGTAAAGATAATTAGAGAGGCACACACTTCTCTGATATCAGGTCACTTTGGGGTCAGTAGTACAATTACATAGCTGCAAAGATTTTGTTATTGGCCAAAAATGAATGAGATAGTTTCTAAATATGTGAGAGAGTGTACTATGTGTGCCAAAATCAAGCCTAGCAATAGAAAGCTAGGCATGTACACTCCATTAACAGTTCCTTCTCACCCTTGGGAAAGTGTTTCCATGGATTTTGTTGGGGGGCTGCCTAAGTCTAGAAAAGGTCATGATTATCTGTATGTGTTTGTGGATAGGTTCAACAAAATGTGCATTTTCATACCTTGTAATAAGAAGATTACAGTTCAACAAACTGCAAAACTATTATTTGAACATGTATGGGTTCATTTTGGGTTACCCACTTCTATTGTATCTGATCGAGACACCCGATTTGTGGGGAAGTTTTGGTCAAGTTTGTGGGAGCTAATGGACACCCAACTGAAGAAAAGCATAGCTTTTCATCCACAGACCAATGGCCAGACATAATTAGTTAACAGGATAGTGATCCAGCTACTCAGAGGATATTGTAGCAAACATCCTAAACTTTGGGATGAACACTTGTGTTATGTGCAGCATGCTTGCAACAGAGCAAAACATTCTTCTACACAGAGATCTCATTTTGAAACCTGTTTTGGTTTCACACCTAGGTCTCCTTTGGATTTTGTCTTTGGTAAAGATACCATCGTTTATGGACACAGTGATGTGGACAAGGCAACTAGGTTCATTGAACAAATCTAGGAGATCCACCAGGCAGTATAGGAACAGCTACAAAGGAGCCAAGCCAAATACAAGACAAGGCATGAGAAGCATCAGGTGGAGCATAGTTTCCATGTTGATGACCAAGTGTGGCTATATATCATCAAGGACAAGATGCAAGGTGAAGGTAAAATACTAAAGCCCATCAGGTATGGACCCTTCAAGATACTTGAGAGGATCGGTGAAAATGCTTTTCGCCTTGATCTACTAGCTTACATGCACATCTACTCAGTCATAAATGTAGATTGCTTGAGATTGTTTGAACCTTCAATGATTGAGGATCCTGAAGAGCAAAGTCAATTGCCTTCTATTGATGACTGCTACCTAAATATGTTATGAAACCAGCTCAAGAAAGATAGAAAAGACAGATCAACGCCTTAGAATTCAGCCTCTTCGAGGGGGAAACCTCATTTACATTACATAAATGAACATTTCTTGGATGATTCAAAATGACAAAACCTCCTTTCTATATATAGGAGTCTAAGGAGTCACAATATAAACCAGCCGACCTAACAATAATAATATAAAGCCACAAAAATAACAATAGAGGGATTCTATGGGGCACAGTAATAACAATATGGTGGCAATAGGGGCACAACAATATTAATAAGGGGTATAACTACAATAGTAATGGGGTAATCACTAGTATTATAGGGACCCAACATGCCCCTCGCCTTCAAAAATGTGTTGTCCTCAATGCTTGAGTAGTTTTGGATACTTCTGCATAAAATTCTCATCCTCCCATGTGGAATCTTCAGCAGATAAGTTCTTCCACTTGATAAGATACTCTGGAATTGATCGATTTCGTAGCTGTCGAGTTCTTGTTTATGTGACTGCTTCCGGTTCCAATATAATTTTTCCTTCCTCGTCAAGTTCTGGCAATATTGTTTGAACTGGGAGCTTGTCACCTATAACCTTCTTTAAACATGAAACATGAAAACTGGGTGCAATCGAGAAGCTGCAGGAAGCTCCAATTTGTATGCCATAGTACCAATCTTTTGCAACACCTTGTACGGACCATAATACTTTGGTGATAATTTATTATCCTTCTTAGCTTGCTTGAGGGACATTTTCTTATATGGTGTAGCCGTAGGAATACCCAATCACCTACATCAAAACTTCTTTCGCTGCGATGTTGATCTGCCTGTTGTTTCATTCTATTCTGTGCCAACACGAGGTATCCTTTAAGAGTTGGAGGATTTGTTGTTGATGTTCGATGTGATGTTCCACTGCTTGAACCTTAGAATTTTCTCTTAAATATGATGTGATGGATGGTGGCTGATACCCATAAAGTGCCATAAATGGGGTCATTTTTGTTGTTGTATGGAAGGAAGGTTATACCACCATTCAGCAAGAGGCAACCATTTGACCCATTGTGTCTGTTTATCAGATACAAAGCAATGAAGATATCCTTCCAAACATTTGTTTACTATCGCAGTTTGCCCTTCAGATTGAGGATGATAAGATGAACTATGAGCTAACTGAGTACCAAGACAAGAAAATAATTCTGTCCAAAAATTTCCAGTGAAAATGGGATCTCTGTCACTTACAATAATCTTTGGGTTTCCATGTAGCTTTTGAATTGTTTCATAAATGCAGTAGAAACTGTACTGGCTTTAAATGGATGTGATAATGCACAAAAGTGTGCGTATTTGGTAAGTCTATCAACTACCACCATGATGACACTCTTTCCCTCAGACTTGGGTAAACCTATAATAAAATCCATTGAAACCTTCTCCCAACGTTGGCTTGGAATGGATAAAGGTTTTAATAGACCCACAGTCTTAATTGTTTCAACTTTATTTTGTTGGGACACCAAACATTCCGCCACAAATTTTTGAATATCCTTCTTAACTGTGTGGTAAGTTTTTAAAAATCCTGAGTGCCCTCCTAAGGAAGAAGTGTGCAATTCCATAAGAATCTTTTGTTTTAGTTGGGAATTCTTACAGAGGTATAAGTGATCTTTGTACCATAAAGAATCATTTTGCCAGCTAAATGTATTGGACGTACTTGAATCTTGTTGGAAATTTCGAATAAGTTCACACACTTCTCCGCCATTCTTCCATCCTCCCTTGCTTCATTTATCCAATTTTGTTGGATAATAGAAATGGCGCACAACAATGCTTCCACATCCTCATCCTTTCTTGAGAGTGCATCTGCCACCACATTTTGCTTCCCTTTTTTGTAGATGATTGCAAAGTCATAACCCAACATCTTTGTGACCCACTTTTGTTGCTCTTCAGAGGATAATCTTTGTTCTAAAAAGTATTTAAGGCTATCATGATCCGTTTTTACCTTGAAGTGTCCTCCCATTAGGTAGGGTCGTCATTTCTTAAGTGCATGGAGTACTGCCAACATTTCCTTCTCATAAATAGATTTGCTTAAAAACTTTCCCTTGATTGGACGACTTTCAAAAGCAATGGGTCTTTCATCTTGCATTAGAACAACACCAATTCCATTTCCTGAAGCATCACATTCCACAATAAAGGTTTTTGTAAAGTCCGGTGTAGCTAAGACCGGTGCTTGGCACATTGCCTCTTTAAGATGTTCAAAGGCCTTTGTTGTTTCCGGAGTCCATGAAAATGCATCTTTCTTCAATAATGTTGTTAGAGGTGTTGCTATTCTCCCATAATTCTTAACAAACTTGCGATAATACCCTGTCAACCCAAGAAATCCTCGCAGATGCTTTATGGATGTGGGAATTTTCCCTTCCTTAATGGCTTTAATTTTGCTGGGGTCTACCTTAACTCCTTCATGAGATACAATATGACCCAAATATTCCACCTCGTGGACTCCAAAGAAACATTTGGATCTTTTTGCATATAATTGTTTCTCCTCCAATAGTTGTAGCACCCTGTCAACATGTTCAACATGATCCTTCCAAGACTTGTTGTAGATTAGTAAATCATCAAAAAATACTAACACAAATTTTCTAAGGAAGGGTTTGAAAATGGAATTCATCAAACCTTGAAATGTAGAAGGTGCATTAGTAAGGCCAAAAGGCATG
>APFE030850158.1:0-10212 GCA_000404065.3 Pinus taeda
TTTGCATCCAGAAAGTGCCCCAAAGAATTTCCCAATTTTGTGAAACTCTGAAAATTCCACATAATTGAAGGAAGACCCAGGAAACACACCCACGCTAGAATCTCATCCGTCCTCCACTTACGAGCATTAAAGAGAGGCATCCATAATTTAAATATCACTGGTGTGGAGTCAATAGAGCATACCTCCTTAGAAACCTTTCCCACGTCCTCCTTTGACTAAAAGGACAATTGTATCCATCCCATAAACAGAATAAAAACATCAAGGACCTCAAAGACCATAGAGGAGATGCATCTGTCTCACCATTCTATAATTGTACCCAGATCAAATTTCTGCCCACGAGCATGAACCATAAGGGAAAACTCAACGAGGACTGCAACACCTTCCATTTGCACTTCATCCCCCACACATAGACTATATGGAACAATTTTATATCCCCTTTCATGGCCGAGAGCTTCTTCTTGATAATAGATGGTAGACCTGCAGCCCCATCGACTTGTATCTCTTCACTTTAAATCCTGTGGATAGAAGCATCCAAACCAGGACCAACTAGTGGATTCACAACAAGAGTAGACTGATTAATGGAAGTCATAGGCACCACCCCCCCGTCCGTGCAATCAACTGAAATGTTTAATGCACCCAATACAAAACCCTTGACACAACCAGAATTGTTCACCTGTTGGGGCATAAAGAAAGTGGAAGAGACATCACTCGATGTATGATATATGAACCCTCTACCATTAACCCTAGGAATCAACCTAGACAAATGAAGAAAACCGTCATTTGAAAAATAGGGAAAGGTTTGAGAAATGCCACTGACCGATGGAGTATGGGTATACTTTGATGAAGAAGGAAACCCAACACACGTCATTAGTGACACAATGGAAACACAAGTGGTAGCAATATGGACTGCCTAGAGATAGTGCGACTAAGGTTCCAAGATAACCCAATCAAGGGGTTCAAACCCAAAACCTCAACCTGAGAAATCTAAATGTTTCCCCCACTAGAAACCACAACATCACTAGAGACAAATATGGAATCCCATATGGGGCTCACCGTATCATAATCCACATCTTCCACATAAGTCATAAGGGCCCCTACTTCCCTTGACAAAGTCACGACAAACACCAAAAAGGGAAACAAGAGGCCAGATAAACCTCAAGCATAGTAAAAACCCCATGTAAAGCACCTCAAGAAAATCCTTACAATCACGGGATAATACACCCTATAAAGACAAGGGCATTGAAAAAATTGGATAAATCCTACCGCACCTATGGACACCAAAAAAGAGATAAAGCACCCAGTGACCTTACCGGGAGATAAAAGCCTCAGGTAAACCAATGGGAAACCTCAGTCGTAACCACCATCGACACCCTTCCACAGGCAATAAGGTTTTCGATACCATCGCTTCCTCCTGACATTTTACCCTCGACACTTTATTTAAAACATTAAGATAAAAGTCATTTATAAATCAATACTTAAAATTAATAAAATCAAAACCAACTTAAAATTATTAAACAAATTTATCTTTTATATTAAATATTATTATTATTTTTATATTTAGATTATAATTTTTTCCCTCTATTTTTTAAAATGTGAGGAAAAAGATAAAACACAATATAAATTTCAAATTTCAAATATTATTTTAACTTATTTTAAATAATATTATAACTTTACAATAATAAAAGTTTCCATTTATTATTTAAAATTGTTGCAACAAAAAATTCCCTAAATAATTTATAATTTAATAAATTAAAATGTTTACATTAATTTAACATTCCCAAATCAACCTATCGTAAAAGTTTTTACTTTATCTCAAAATTCAATAGTTTTTGTTAATAGAAACAAGGATGCGAAAATGGAATTTTTTTTCCAAGAATGCATAACCATTTCCACCCTAAATTCTAATATATATATATATAATCCTTGGAGGCCGGCGTTTTTTTCCCACCCAATTTTTTGTTTGTTTGTTTTTCTTCCCTCGTTCTTTTCAAAATTGAAGGCCCTAAACAAACACCTACACTTTCTTAGAGGTGTTTGGGATTTATAATAATAAGGTCGCCCTGAAACTTGATCGACCATGGTCGACATCGAGACGCAATCTGCGCCCAAAGCGTGCTAAATACGCTAAAAATGACCGTGGATTTCCACTAATCAAAGCCGTGAGCAAACTACCTTTAAAACAAGAAGTTTCAATGCATCTGCTCCTTGCAAAAACTCCGAGATCTCTAGCAGCCTGTCTGAAACCCTGGCCGGCCGTTCCATGGGTTTCAGTATTTGACTCGAGAGGAGAATGTAGAATGTTGAGCCCGCGGGCATCATCGATCAAATGGGATGAATCTGAATCCATTTCTTTTGTGCGAATCACACCAGGATGGGATAACAGAGCCCAAAAAAATTACCAAAACATATTGGAAACGACATAGAAAATAGGATGAAACGACATAGAAAATAGGATGTTAGGTGCCAAGGGAATTACGATTTCTTCAAAGCAGATTATTTTCTGGATCTCAATGGAACCACTGGTGGGAGATAAGTACAGATTGGGGTGCAAACTTTGCAGCGGTTCATTCGAAGAAATCTATCTCGGTGGGTACCTATGAAATCATTTGTTCATTCTTTGCATTCTATTGATAGTGGATGAATAATTGTTTGTGGGTGCCTCCAAAATTCTGATAAATCGATCATTCATGGCGATTTATAAATAGATATAGGTTTCTTCGATAAATTTATCTCTGCCTCTGCAGCTATGTTAAACCAATCCTTGTAAGTATAGATGGGTGCTGATAAATATATGTAATAGGGCTCATATAAATGAATGCAAATTTCTTTAATCAAATTGACCAATCCTTAGCATCACCATAGAAATATCTTGAGCTTCACTACTAGTGAAATCCACATTAACAGGGGCTGGAATGTTGCAATGTGTGCCTAAAACATGTTTTTCCTTTATCATTTTCCTCTAACTCAAATTAATAAAACTTTGGTGCAAGTAAATGATGACTGCATATGAAGAAAGAGACGAGAAAATTGAAAAAGTCATGGGAAATCTTATAGGATCCACTTCTAGGGGATTTACTTTTCATCCTAGTGAATGAATACATGGTAGAATTTGGAACACCATCTTGTGCTCATTTCACTTATCTACATCCATGGAACTAGATAGGGAACTGTAGGTGATAAGGTAGGAAAAGTTAAGTCCCGACAGAATCAAAACGTTAAATTGTCAATTTCTATACAATAAATCTGAATTTATACAAAAGAAAAGGATATGCTAACCCATCTTCAAAAATCATTTCTTTTTAGTTTGGAAACCCTAGTTTGACAATCTGACTCACAAAATATGCCAAAGGTTTGTGAGGGAGATCAGAAGCACCATTTATTTATTATTTACACAGCGCCATATTTTGGTTGAGAAGCTGTAGATTTTATGGCAATCAACTGTCAATATCTCCCATTGAGATTTTATTTATCTTTATAATTAGGGTAGTATTCATCACAACCAAATGTTAAGATAAAATTATTTTGTTGCATGCATGTAGGCTTTCAAGGAACATGATAAGGTACAACATGAACTGTCTGCGAGTTTGGCATGTATTTTACAGAAATTTTGAATTTTCACGAGTTTGGCGTGCTTTTAAGAGAAAGTTCATTTATTTGCGGTGAAAACATTTCCTGAAACTTTGTTCTCTATGTCATCGTATACCATATTTCCTTGCAAAGAAAATTTTAATAGGTCATTGGAAATAGTATGATAAGGTTTTATATGATAGACAAAAGGTGCGATCAATATGTAATTTACATAGTGCCCTATTTTTGTACAAGAAGCCATAGAATACAGGGGATCTCAACTGTCAATATCACCCATAAATTTTATTGGTCTTTACAATTAGGGTAATATATGTTATAATTAAATGTTCATGCAAAAATATTCTTATTGCATATGCGCAGGCTTCCGAGGACCATGATAAGGTAGTTCTATTTTAGATAATTTCTTTTACAATAAAAAAGTTTTCCTGAAATTTTGTACCCAATCTCACTGTCCTATACCACCTGTTCTTGTAAACCTATTTATTAACAAGTCAATGGAGATTATATCATTGTTAAATTGTTTCTGTTTTTGGGTGGCAATACAAGGTTGTCATAATTGAGATTTGGATTTTAATGGTGATATCTATCAGCGAGCTCATTTGTTGACAATCAAAACTTAAAATTTCATTCAGAAAAATTTGAAACAAGTTGTATTTGAATAATATAACATCAGCATCTTGCGCTGTTATGACACGAGCCTTAGAGTCTAGGAAATGGTGAATGTATTGGCTAGTTTCTGTTTAATCATGGCCAAAAGCTTTTATGATGGTTGTTAACAGCCTAGCCTATTCTTGGTCTACATATTGCTAGTTATAATTTCATGCTTACTTATTCCTTCTGTATTAGGAGTCAAATGGTATGCTTCTATTTGTCTGTGATAACAATTTTATTCTTTTTGTTGTTCTTGGAGATCAGTTTTGAATTATAAGAATTTGTGTATGCTTTTTCTTTGATGCCTGAGAAATATTTTATTGATGATTTAATATGTGGGTTATTCTCAGAAGTAAATATTCAGACAAACTAGGAAGTGGCCATAAAACTGGTATGTTCGTCTTCTCCTTTATTTAGGCTTGTGAGGATTATGAATGTGAGCGTTTTGCAAGAACATTGAACCAAATTATTACTAGTGTTTTTTTTAAGCAGTAATGGGAAAGATCATATTAAAAAAGAGGGATGTGGTAAAGCAAAGAAGCTAGGAAAAACTTATAAAGCTTTGGCCTAGCCCTACAAAAGATAGAAATGAAATAATTTCTTCCCTGAAGGGAGTTCTATCGTAATAGGCCCTATTCGAAGGTATACTATACACACTGCCGAAGCAAACAGAATACATGAAAAGAAGCATAAGATAACAATGAAATAAAATTCTAGATATCAAATACATGAAAAGAAGCATAAGATAACAATGAAATAAAATTCTAGATATGAAGTCGTTTATGGGCTTTTCCTAACTGGTGCTTCCTTGTTTCATTTCCTTTTGGGACCATGCAATTTTGCTCCCTAGAATCTGCAGCTTTGAAATTTTTTTCCTTTTCTCCTGTCCTAGACGGGGAGTTTGCAGAGGATCCTCAACACACGATGGCTTTGCTGAGGGGGATGAATATGAAAGAGAGGGAGACTAAATGACACTGTTAGGAATATCCAGTCGGGCCACACTTCGCTTCATGAGCTGAGATGGATTGAAACGTCCAAGTACTTGTCGTGCTGGAATCCCACATGCCTTGCTTTACCAATGGCACAACTGGCTCAAGCTACATGATTTTTCTATTTTTTTTGGTTAAAACTATGACTTCCACCTTTCCCATTGGAGCTTGGCATTAATAATTGCATTGGGCTTCACTCACCTCCTTAACACCTCTTAATACATTTCTTGAATTCTCCTAGCTCATGGAGGACACAACGCCCATTTCTACAATGATAGTGTGCGATCACGCATAGGATTGCTAAGAGAATTGGGCCAAAACTGAGGCAAAGAAAGTGATGGGGATGCAATCTCAGAGCTAAAGTAGGAGAGCTCCCTCTTTCACCTAGAGCCACTTGATGCTGAGGCTATATATAAATCAACGGTGAAATAGTGAGGCACTATATGCTCAGGAATGTCTACGGTGGATTTATTTTCCCATAATATAAGCCAGATTGCTCACTAGACCTTTGTGCACTTCAAAATACTTTTCCCGAATGTGAATGGGGGGATAGTTATGCTCCGCGACTGCCATAAATACTCTGTTTCAATATTGAAATCCCAAGGAAGGGGATGACTAGGGAGTTCCCCGCCATTTCTAAAGTTGCACTTTGGTGGGAGTTGAAAACACCATTTATATGACAACAACTTAACCCAATGCCTAGTTTTCCGATCAATTTGAAATTGAGTTATGATGCCTTAAAGCATTAAAGAATTCAATCTTACTGAAGCATGCACTTCTTGAAGAGTTCTTTTCACTAAGTGGGATAAGAGTCATTGCTTGGGGAGAGACTTGTATTGTACTACTCTTAGAGTAATCATCGAATCATAGTTCACCTGTTAGTATCACATCTCTAGTCCCTTGTGTTGAAGTAGGAGGCCTTTCAAGAGGGCTAGAGCCTCCGCCTCATTCTTCATCGAGATTACAATCCCCCAAGCATATCAGATCTCTTGATTTCCTCCAGAGTAAAAGATAACTCCCCTTGTCCTTGCCACCCCAAGATTATTAATTTATTATTAGTGTCTCTAAACAATAATTGTTTGCAATACTTGCGTGTTATAAAATAAAAGTTAATGCATAAAGCTAGCATTGTTAGAGGTGTTTTCATCCTTGAATGTGATTCTGTATCTTTTCTTTCTAAATACAACCCAAGAAGTATTCTTCAGTTTTGTTTTACACAGTAATGGTTGTTTAATATTTTCAACGTTGTTGCGGTAAAAGTTGTTTATCATTCTTACAATGCAAAAATTAAGTTAGTCTTGTTTCCATAGATGGAGATTATCAACTAAAGCATTTAACTAGTGCAATCAAACCATCATGCTAAACATATTATAGGTATATATCCAGATAATTTATTTTAACAATAAAACTATTTAATAAAAGTATAGATCAATTAATGAAAATTAAGGCCCTTGATGTTTATCAACATCAGAATCTACCTAGTTTGCTACCGTCAACCCCGAACATGTCATTTGAGTCTTTGGGAAGAGTTGAAGCTATAGGGTCTTTGCATACATAGGGTAGGCCATGTGCAGGGGGGAGGTGGATATGAGCCAAGATACATTCCACTACGTAGGATTGTCTAGGGTGGTTTAGAATTCTATTTGTCTTCCCCATAGGAGAAGCATAGTACGTTGGATTTCTTTTCCTAGTGCTTGAATCCAAGGAGGTACTTCCCAACCTCTAAAGCATGTGTCTTTCATCATGTTTAGATTTTTGACCTTATTATAACAGAGTTGAGGAAGTAGTCATGGTCATGGCTCTATAATGTCTTTTTCACATTGATGGAGATCTTTCTTAAATCCTATCTTTTCCCCTAAAGGCTCACCAGCAAAAGCAACAATAATGTTGATACATGGCATCAAGGTCAATATTGTTTTATAATCTTGTAAAGGCACTAGGTTGTTAGATTGATACCAACTCCAAGGAATGCAAGTGACCAAAGTCACCCTTAGTTATTCCTCCTACCACTCTAAGCTATTCCAAAGAGCCAGTTTGTGCCTCATAGCCACAGAGGATTGGTTGTTTACCTTTTCTTTCCAATCAGTCCAAATACTAACACAATTTCCCACGTTAGTCACGACAAGCATCAACCTTAGACCAAGCCATGAAGGTTCATATGCAGGATTAGATGAAGATATGCTAGCTGTAATGACTAGCGTCCTAGTGAGGACAAGAGGGAAGGAAAATAAATAGGAGAGTTTAATTTCCTAGTCCATTGCATGAAAGTGACTTGATAGGAGGATGTAGAAGGCCTCACATCTTTGGTGGCTATGACATAATCCTTTGTGGGATTTGAAGCTTTTCTTTTAGGTGAAAGTTGGAATCAATGTTGTGAACATCTCGATAACATCCCGATTTTATCGTGAAATCACGATTTTTTGGCCTAGCCGATGGTTGACAATTTTTAAAAATATTTTTACAGTATCTTAATTTTGCCGATGTTTCCAATTTTGACCGCTATTTTCCTGATTTGTACAATTTTTTTGTTTTTCGGACCTTTCCCATTTTATCCCAAAGCCGATGTTCGCAACATTGGTTGGAATCGTGATCAAGGGATGGGGAGGAGGGATGCTCTTGTTCACCCATAGTTGTAGAAAATGAACATGCCTTCCTTCAAGGAAGCTCCAAAATTTTCCATTCTATATGCTTCCTTGTTGAGCTCTCCCTTGACTTGGAAGTAGGATATAGATTGGAAGCTTTGCGTTAGTGATATTACCCTTTGTGTTATTTAGGATACCCATGGATCTTTTAGAAGTTTGTCCATTAGAAGTGAGCAAATGATGATGGTAGAACCCCTTATAATGAGCACTTTATGAATACATGGTCTAAATGCACAGATCCCTTGGAGTGCCAATGGGGTCTCTGTCTTGTTGTTAGAAGCAGTGCCTAGACCCCCTGCTTTCTCAAGTGTTTTTTGTCCATTGGGATCAAAGAGAACCATCCCCTCTTGTGTTTTCCATCATGCTAAGTATTTACCAATTTAATAATATTATATATCGCATAAATATCTCAAGTGTTTTTTGTCCATTGGGATCAAAGAGAACCATCCCCTCTTGTGTTTTCCATCATGCTAAGTATTTACCACTTTAATAATATTATATATGGCATAAATATTCAATGTTGCAAACATTGACATCGAGATAAAATTTGAAAGGGTCCAAAAAACTGAAATATCTTAAAAATAGAGAAAATATTGGTAAAAATTGGCAAACATCGGCTAGGCAAAAAAATTGTGATTTCATGATAAAATTGGGATGTTTGCAACACTGCAAATATTATATTCGAAGACAAATGACTTTTACAAACTAGACTTTCCTATATACCCTTTTCACCACGCATTCTCTTCTGCTTGCATGTGCATTTAGTGGGCGGGTTGACAGTTTGTAGAAGTTCGTGAAAAATCCATATTGATTCTTGTTACATTTATAAATGTAAACTTCAAGAACATATAATGTACTCTTTTCTGTGGATCAGAATATCCGTCCTTGCGATAATACTCACTATGGCTTGGGATGTGGTTCATTTTCAAAATTCACTCCCTTGATATGTTTTCACCTAATATTTTCATTGTGATGGAAGAGCTCCTTGTTGGCTGTATCTTTTTTTAGTGTATGCTTGTAAAGGTTATGGTGCTCCCCAGCTCATCATACAGTTCTGGAACCTGCAGTTCTAATGTTTTCTTATTTCGTTCTCTAAGAAATGCTATAAAATCAAGATGCCTATCTTTTACACCTGCAAAGGTCCAATTTATATGCTTTCATTCTTTCAGCACCTTTATTGGACCATGGAAAGTGTTTTGAACATGTCTTTGTGATGCTATCTAATTTTCCTCCTTCTGTATCTTAGAGGTTATATATTGATAAATGATTCTTGTGAAATGCTTGATGCTGATGTTCTGTACTTGACTAATTTTTTTAGTTACTTTAATCTTGGTCTAAAACATTTGCCTTGGAATAATGCATAAGAATTCTAGGAAGCTTTCAAAAAATTAGAAGTGATTACAATTATTTTTCTAGGATAATGAAATCGAGTGATTTTAGAAGATATTCCTTTCTAGTTCAATGTTACAGGGCTTGAAATGTCAGATGCATATTAGATTCAAGACAGGGCTTGAAATGTCAGATGCATATTAGATTCAAGCGTGGGTTGAGTTTAGGATTTTCTAGATCTGTGTTTTTCGGCTAGGGTGACAGAACACACATATAAGCTATAAAATGTTGGAAAATGAAAAGAATAGATAGTAAATACAAATTTAGATTGATATATGAGAATGGTTATTAAATATAATATTATATTGATGTATCAAATTAAATAGTAAATTCAATTTTAGACTGAGATGTCAAGATTTAGAGGTTTTCAGAAACGAGAAATCGCATGTACATGTGCATATTTATGTCAAAATTTACGTTTACTCAGTATTGTCTCCATGATTGAGTCAAATGTTATGGATGCATATTATTTTCCACATTAATTTGGGTTCTTAATGTTTTTCCTTTTTAACAATTTCAACCAGCGAAGCTGCATTTCAACAAGCGAAGCCGCAGGGTATGTTGAGTTCTTTCCTTTTGGTGTAGCTTAGGGAATCTTTTGTGGAACTGAAAGAGTTGAAAAATGGTTCTTGAACCTAGTTTGAATAGAAAAATGCAGTTTTAGTGCTATTAGATATTATATCTTACCTCATTTTATGGTTAACATTGTATAACAAAAACATGCATTGTGTTATGTAATTAATACTAACATGTAATATTGATTTTTTTTGTCAGAACGCTATAGGTAATGATTGCCAAGACAATGATTATGATGATGATCCAAATTATGTTCAACATATATCAGGAGATGATGAGGATGAGGATGAGGATGATGGTGGTGAAGCAGAAGATGATGATGATAGTTGCGGTGTTGGTGATGATGTGGATCAGACTAATGAGGATGGTCAAGATGA
>APFE030850162.1:1551-13000 GCA_000404065.3 Pinus taeda
ATTTTTCATTTTGAGGCTGAAATTGCTTAGGACCCTTGTTTGGTTTAGGACCATTCTTTTTAGGATATGACTTCTTAGGATTCTTTGAGTTTGGTTGCTGCTGGGCGGTTAACGCTTTTAGAAGAGTTTCCAAGATTAAGAAGACCAAGGTGTAAGAGTTTTTCTTGTTCTCTTGTTAAAGAATCACAAAAAGCATCAAAAGAAGGGGGCTTGTAGTCATGTCCTTGAGAAATGAAGGCTTCTCTTGTAGAATGGAAGGTGGAAACAAACACAAAGTAGGCTGGTCCCAACTTAGTAAGAATGCAATAGATAAGTGCACTATCTTCTTTCTTAACCTTAACACCTTCCAAGAGAAGTCTAATGGTCTTGAACTTGGAAAAGAAATCTTCAATGCAAGAAAAATTATTGGGGTCCAATGTAAGCAACTCATTTTCAAGTTGATGGGCTCTAAGCTCATTTTTGATTCCAAAAACTTTAGTAAGATGCTCCATTGCTTTATCAGGAGTATCAATTTCTGCAATATGGAATCTAAGATCGGGAGAGATAGACATCCCTATCAACCCACGTGCTTGATATTGTCTATTTTCCCATTTAGCTGCCTTATCTTCATCTTTCGGTTTGGTTTCTTGGCCCGAGGCTATTCTGTGAAGACCTTCACTTCTAAGTAAATCCACAATGTAGGACCACCATTGGAAGTAGTTGGTGCTGTCAAGAATGACTTCGCATGGAATTTCTATTTTAATAGAAACTGAAGCTATATAAGTTGGAACTAAGTGTTCCAATGGAAAGATCTCAAAAAATTAGGTTGGTTAAAAAAAAACGGCGCTGAAAACGGCTTCCTGATGAAGAAGTTATGGCTTTTTGAAAAAAAGTTGATGAAGGCGCTGACAAAGTGCGGAAATGAAAAAAATGCCCCTTTTTCCAACAAAAAGGAGATTTGAACCCAAGACCTCTACTCTCATAAATTAGCTTTGAACCAAGTGAGCTATACAAAATGTTAGAGAGAGAGAGAGAGGGGAGGGGGGGGGGGCTTTGTTTTCTTTTGGTCACAGATGTTTTGGATTGCGTGCTTGCTTGAGAAAGCTCTTTTTCTTCCTACAAAACAAAAACACAAAACCCAACACGGGCACACAAAAAAACAAGCCTTACGGCTTAAAGTTAGCTTTACCCGAAAACTAAAAATTTTCCTCAATGTTTCTAATTTTCCGAGATCACACTAAGGTGCAGGGAAAAAAGCATACGCATGAGAAAAATCCTTCCTTTCTGTTTCTGATTTGCCCAGATCGCACAGAGTCGCAGGGCAAAGAGCATACGTAGAAATGAAAGGTATAGATCTAGTAATAAAAGGAGCTAAATAAACTGAAACCGAAATAAATAGAGAGAAAATAACAGTAAACTGCAAATAAACATTGTATACCTCGAGATCTAAAAAATGACGCAGCTAGGGCTACCGGAAACCTTTTCGCGTGAAAAGAAAGGGGTTCCTCACTGGAACAGATGCTCCCAACACAATAGAGTAGTCCTCTCGGCCCGAAAGCAGTCAGAAATAGTAGATCTAGGAGATGGAAGTCGGATGCAGTTCAACCGGCTTTAGATTTGGATCACCAACGGACGCGACCCTCAAATAGCTCTGATACCATGTAGGAATTTACAGGGTAGGTTCCTCAGATAGAACACCAAAAGGACACCATTCACAAAAAAATCACAGATCAATACACCAGTATTTTGACGTGGTTAAAACCCTCAAAGAGGGAAACAGTCCACGGCCTGAGCCAACGCGACCACTTCAGGCAATTTATTAATAAAAGAATGAAATTTACATAAGCTTCTCTCGTGAAAAGTTAACCTCACCTCCAGCGACTTAAATGGTCTACCATCGGGAGTCAAGCCAGATCAGTGTCCGGTAATACCAGGAAGAAGAACCATCGGATCACTACATATCGTGACCGTCGGATGGTAAGTTACAATGACATAGTAAAGAACACACTTTACCTAACTCTATACTAGACCAAGTTATACTTAACTATTCCTATGTGTCGGAATATCCTAACAGCTTCCCCATTCCGCTTAAGTCTACCTTGGACCTCCTTCAATGCAATTTTCTTCATAAGGCCTTTTAGGCCATTTTTAGGGGTTTTTGCCTCTTTTTTCAAAGAAACTGGGAATATTTTTTGAGTGATAACTTTTGCATCCTAAGTCCATTTTTTCCCATTCAAGTTACAGTATATTCACAACGAGACAATCTCTGCAATGGTGCTAGTTCCATGAACTTCCATGGATTTTCATTTCTCCTCCATGAGGACCACTAGACTTAGGGGTGTATCCAAAATCAATTTTGGATCAATTTCTATGGATGAATGTTGTATATCTATTCAAGTTTGTGTCTATCTTCTCCCACAATGTAGTATAGAATGCACTGAGAAATATTGTATCCTTGTCTAAAATGATGCTCCTTTGCATCCCAAAGTGCACCCAAACCTATCCAAAGAACAAGTTTGTTGCTTCTTGTCCGTTGATGGTCTTTTTATAGGGCATCAAAACACACATTTTGCTAAACCTATCAACTACCATGAACAAGTAGTAATGTCCCTTCCTGGTTGTTGGAAAACCTACCACAAAGTCCATGGAAATGATTTCCCAAGGATGAGTAGGTACAGGTAAGGCTTGGTGGTACAACAAAGCATGCATCCTCTTATGAACCTAAATACCTACCCTAATAAGCTACAATCACTCACCTTTAGAAACAAATAGCTTATCCATCACGTAGAGTAACCCATCCTAGAGATGGTAGTCAACGGTGTTGTCGCCATCATGCACATGACTCTGACTCTGCAACTGCTAATACACCTCCATGATTTCCTCATCCTATGAATATGTCTCTCTTTATGCATCATGGGTGAATGGTTCCATGTGCATAAGTGTCCCCAAAGTTGTGATATTTGATGTGGGTGGCCTTGAAATCATGTCTTCCAACTTGTTTGTGCTGCCCTTCTTATATTTGATCACCAAATGAAACTGCTGTAAAAACCCCATCCACTTGTAATGCTTGGTCTATTGTAGCTTACTATGGGCCTACAAGTATTGTAACAACTGGTGATCTGTGTGGATTATTATCTCCTTTCCCATTAGATAGTCCTTCCACTTCTTCACAACTTGCACCATGGCATAAAGTTCCTTGTCGTAGGTAGGGTAGTTAAAAATTGACCCATGAAATACTTCAAAATGGTAGCATATAGGCCTTCCTCCCTACACCAAGACAACTCCCATACCATACCCAATCGCGTTTGTATCCACTTCAAAGGGCTACTACAAGTTTGGTAATGCTAGAACTGGTGCTTGACTGATCTTCTTCTTTAGCTCCTCCAAAGCCTTATGCTAACCTTTTCCCCACTGGAAACTCTTGCCACTTGTTGTTATGGCATGGAGTAGTGCTACTACCACTAAAAATGAGGCTATGAATTTCCTGAGGTACTATGATTCCCCAATGAAGCACCTAAACTCAGAAACATTAGTAGGCACCAACCATTTCATTATGTTCTCCATCTTGGAAGGATATATCTTTAGTTCTCCTCCACCGATCATATACCCCAGATACACCAAATACTATTGTGCAAACTCACAATTCTTGAGATTTTCTAGCAACTAATGCTTCTTCAATGTTTGCAAAATCTGCATCAAATGTGAAATATGCTCCTCCCAGGTAGCACTATATACCAGTATATCATCCAAATAGACAATAAAAAATGAATCTATAAAAGAGCGCAATACATCATTCATAATCTCATAAATATAGCTAGTGCATTACATATAAAAATGGCATGAATAACCACTCATACAAACCTTGCCTGGTTTTGAAGGCGGTCTTCCAAGTATCTTCTTATTTGACTCAAAACTGGTGATATCCAGACTTCAAGTTCAACTTGGTGAAGTAGTTTTCTTGTTGCAACTGATCCATCAGATCATCTATCCTGGGTAGGGGGTATCTGTTATTGAGCTTGATTTTTTTCAAAGTATTGTAATCTATACACATCCACCAAGTCCCATCCTTCATCAAGACAATGTGATGGGTGACCCACATGGTGATGTAGTCGGTCGAATCACAGCCCGTTCCAGTAGTTGGTGCTACTGTGTCTTCACCTCACTTGCTTCTATAATAGACTATCTGTACAACCCAATATTTGGCAATGGGGATTCTGGAAATAGCTGGATCTTGTGCTCCACTTCTCTCTTAGGTGGTAACCCTTTAGTCTCTTGGAACACATCCTTGTATTCCTGTAACAAATCCTCCAATTGTTGTTTATGTTTCGTAGTACACCCCTCCAAGGATTCCTTTCCTCTTATTGACTCATATTCAAAATGACTTTCTCATAAAAATAATAAAACATAATTCTTGCTGGAACTCATCAATTTCTTGGCTTCGCTGCCACTTACCGGTGAAATTGTTGACTTGCCTTTATGCATGTTGATGATGAATGATTTTCCATCTTTGACAAGTCAATACTAGTTGGATCTCCTCATGATTATTTCATCATGCATGTACATGTATGTAATTGCAAACACGACTACGCATACATCAAGGGGTACTACATATAGATCTACTTCATCAACAAAATCAACACTGATAGAAAATCTAATTTCACACTCTTTTCTTACCTTCATCTCTACATCCTTATTTACCCATCACAGTGGATATGGGTTTGGATGATCACAAACTTCCAACTGCAATTTCTTGACCAGTTCTTCTCCAATGAGATTCACCTGTGATCATGATTCAAACAAAGCACCAATCTTTGTCTTATTGACTTGTATCTTTATATGGAAGCATTTGGTCATTTCATTCTCTTCATGTTGTTGAAGGCTACTCAGATTCACCTCCTTCTTCACTGATGTACATACGATATTCTCATCCAAGTTCGAGCTACTTTCAAGTTGGTTTCTTGAATCAGTGGCCATGCGATGCGATTATTCTTCTTATTATCTTTCTTCTTGTTCTTCGAGTTTAGCTCTGGATACAACTTCCAACACTTCTCCTCTGTATGGACATCAATGTTGTAGTGGTTACTAGGATATTTACACTAGTGCACAGTGGCTGCCTTCCTTTTATCTTTTACCATCTTTTTTCCTCTTCTTCCCCTCCTTAAAAGTGTTTCATTTCTCCTTCTGATTTGATCCACTTGATTGTGTTATCTTCTAGCCTATGTTCTCCAAGTATTGTGCCTATACACAAGTCTCATCCACTGATTTGGGCTTGAACAATATCACTTGATCATGCAGATGGTGGTGTAGACCCCCAAATACTTGAGGAGTACATCTGGGTTCTTTTGAGGGATACCCAACTTATAGCCATCTTTTTGAATTCTGTGGTGTAGTCCCGCATGTTTTGGCTCTAATTTTTCCCGAAGTAATGCCACTGGATCCACTGGTCCTTCACGTACCCATTGGGATAAAAATGTGACTTAATGAGGGTTTTGAAATATCCCCACTTAGTCACTAGAGGCTATCCCTCCAACCTCAGTGTTTCTGTGTGGCTCTCTCACCAAGTCAGTGTATATCCCTCTAATTTTAGCCATGCAAATGAGATATTTTTTCCCTTCATCGATCTAATGGATGCTGAAATAAACTTATGGTTGCTGCAACCAGTGGTTCAGATTTAGAGCATCGATATCACCATGGTATGACTTGATATCGATTTTTTCTTCCATTTTAAACAGGTATTGATTCATGGCACTCAAACCGAATTGATCTTTTCCAGGTTCTTTCTTCGGTTGATTTTCCATTTCTTCCTGATCTCTTGATCCCCCTTGTGATTTTTCCTCTACATTCAAACTCCCACCTTCTCCAAATATCCCAAGTTTATTGCTCAAGGTTTCCATGATGAGGTTTACATTGCGATTTATGTCTATGACTTGTTGTTTCAACCACGAAAATCTCACCTCTGCAGGATCATGAGGGTCATTTAGAGATTCATTGACCATGATTAGGGTTTTACGATTTTCAACCCCCCCGACCTTGATCCCCTACAAACTCCACAAAATACCCAAAGAAACCTTCTATGATACCAAATGATCCATAAATTTCCATGTATATTCCACTCAACAATTCATCACAACATATATGATAATAATTTATTAAAATTATGAATTTCTTCATTGTTACAGTTTTATTAAAACTCTAGATCTATAAATTTAATTGTAATTAGTGCATGCACACAAATGGAAATTATGTTGAAAAGTAGAGAATGAAAAAATAAGTTCACACACACACATAAGACATAAGATATGCTTTGGGAAACCCTTTCAGGAGAAAAACTTGTTGGAAGGTGACTTGGTTGCTTCACTCTCTTTATCTGTTTGGAAAATAAGGCTGCAAGGAAAAAGAAGTAATGCATGTGGCCCATGGGCTACTACAATGCAAAAATCCTCTTTGTGTGCTCTATATCCTATCTCTCATGTCTATCTTTTCTCAGCTATGGAACAAAATTCTCTTGAAATAGTGGAATACCTCTTCCTCCTAGTGGTCCACTTATAGCATAGCCTACTAGCCTACTAGTGGTTAAGTTTGACTACATCAACTTTTAACTAGAGTTACAATATAGACTCTTCTAGATTATTTTACATCACAAAGACGTGGCTAGCCCCTTTTCCATGAATAACGGGGGCTGACACGACATCCTCCCGAATTATAGGTGTGAAAACATGAAGGTCAACTTCTGATTGGCATAGCTTTTGCACATAGACTCCGCTCGTTGTGCTTCTTGCAGTGTTGGAAAGATATTTGTATGTAAAACAACATGAAAAGGTGTGGTGCCAAAGAAAAAAATATTTACCACTATGAAACATCATTTTATACCTCGAAATTCTCATGGAAGGTTTTAGATCTTGTTTCCCCACACTGGGTCTCACCAGTAAAAAGGGTCCTATGAGTCGATTCCGCCACTTTTTCCTCTTTGAATGCATTGATATGGATGAAAAACAATATAATGTTTCAATACAAATCTAAAGGAATTCATAGAGTTCTATAAGAAGTGTGGTATAGTAAGGCAGAATAGTACTCCATACACACCTCAACAAAATGGAGTTGCAGAAAGAATGGATAAGGCACTGATGGAAAAAATAAGGAGCATGCTTAATGGTGCTAGGATAGGATAGGAATTTTGGGCAGAGGAAGTGCACATTGCATGTTTAATAAATCACTTTCATCAATGTTGGAGGATAAGGCTCCACATGAGGTATGGACTAATAATAAACCCACTCTCTCACATATTATGGTATTTGGATGTGATGCATATGTACATTTTCCAAAGGAGAAAAGAACCAAGTTGGTTATAAATCTGAAAGGTGCATTTTTATTTGGTATAAATATGGTTTAAAAGGCTACAAGATCAGGAACCTAGAAATAAAGAAGATAGTGTAAAATTGAGATGTGGTATTTAGACAAGTGCAGGATGTCATGAAACAAGAAGTCCCACCAAGGGAAAAGGAATTAGAGAAGATAGAGTTTGAATTGAAGGATGAAGAATATTACTCTACAAAAGAACAAGAATTAGAGTTATAGGAACCACACACTTTCGTTTTGAGGAGATTTTTTAAGGAAAGAAGGTAACCAAGGAGGTATAATCCATATGATTTTCATTTAATTTTTTTCTTTATCTATTACTGATGATTATCCTAGAATTTCCAAGGAAGTAATGTATTCATAGGATGGAAAACTATGGAAAAAGGACATGGTTGAAGCCTAATGGAAACCTTGGATAAATATCAGGCTTGATATTGGGTGGAGTTTCCAGCTGGAAGGAAACCCATTGGTAGAAAATGGGTGTTTAAGAAGAATATGAATGTAGAAGGAAAAGAGAAATACAAAGTTCAGTTAGTAGTGAAAGGTTATTCCCAGGTGTTGGGAATTGATTTTGGTGATATTTTGTCTATTTTTTCCATGTTAGCTTCTATTAGACTACTTTTATTTGTTTTGTTGATTTTTATTTTAAAGTAGAAAATATGGATGTGAAGATACCATTCCTACATGTCGATCTGGAGGAAGAGATCTACATGAAGAAGCTAGAAGGATTTACAGTGAAGGGTAAGAAAGAACTAGTATGTAGGTTAAAAAGTCTCTATATGGATTAAATAAATCACCATCAGAAAAAAAAATTGAGGTCTAAAATGGGCCTCCTATGGAATATTATAAAATAATATTGGAAAAAATAAAATAATACTAGATTACATCATCAAATTTTAGATGGAAATAAGAAAAAAACTACCTTTTCAACTCATATTTTCAACTTATCTCCCTACAAGTTTACTCAATTTTTTAGTAGGAGAACTTGTTGGATGCATAATTTAATTCTTCATCCAGGGGGTACCCATGTTCCATACTTTTGATGGGCCTTGCTACATGAAAAATGAGAAATACATGAAAAAATATTATTGCAATCACGTTTTTCCATGTATTCTCATGTTTCGTGTAGAAGAGTCCATAAAAAGTATGAAACATGGGTACTCCTTGGATGAGGAATTAATATGTATCCAAAAAGTACTCCCACTTGGAATTTGAGTAAAACCATATGGAGATAAGTTGAAAATATGAGTTGAATTTTGTTTTGTTTTGATCTTTTTAATTTTTTACTCCAAAAATGGTGAATCATCACCCATGGTTGACATCATCATATTGAATTCTATTGGTTCTTATAAAGTTTATTTTGGTTGTACATTTTAGTTTAGAGGCCCATTTTTCACCTCAAAATTTCTCTAATGATAAGGATTTGGTATTAAAAATTTGATACATATATGCAAGGACTTGGCTTCACAAGGAGAAAAGTGGATCACTGTGTGTAATTTAAATTAATTTTTGATCATGTTAGTTATTTGGTATTGTATGTGGATGATATGTTGTTTATTCGAAATGATAGAGAAATTATTCAAGATGTGAAGGCCTAATTATCCTCTAAACTCGACATGAAGGATCTTGGTGTTGCAAACTTTATTTTGGGCATGGAAATTAAATAATATTGGGAAAAGAGGAAGCTTTGGTTAAACCAGAGGAAGTATGTTGAGATAATATTGCATAGGTTTAATATATAAGATAACAAACTCGTGAAGGTTCTTATTTTGGTAGGTGTAAAGTTATTTGCAAAATAGTGTCCCAAGGCACAGGAAGAGGAAGAGGACATGTCCTAGGTTCCATATGTGAGTGCAGTTGGTAGTTTGATGTATGAAATGGTTTAATCAAGACTCAACATTTCACATGTAATTGGATTATTGAGCAAGTTTATGTCAAAACTAGGGAAGGAGCATTAGACAATAATAAAGCCAGTTTTTGGGTATTTACGTGGCACTAGTGATTATGGTTTGTGCTAGCAAGGAATACTAGGAATGGATAGAGCGTTGGACATATGTGGCTTTGTGGATGCATCCTTGGTTAGAGATATAGATCAGATAAGATCTACAAGTGGGTATGTGTTTAGCCTATTTGGAAGAGAAGTCAGTTGGATGAGCAAGAATAAGTATGTAGTGGCACTCTCAACTATAAAGGGTGGATACATGATAGCCACTCATGCAAGAAAGTAATGAATTTGGTTGCATAGATAGTGTTCAAGTATGGGGTTAGTACAACAAGTTATAAGGATAGATTGTGAAAACCAAAGTGCAACTTTCTTGGCAAAAAACCCTTTTTATGATTCAAAGACAAAGCACATTGATGTTCAATATCACATTGTGAGGGATATGGTTAAAGACAAAAAGGTTTTGCTGGTAAAGGTGGACACTTTGAAGAATGTTACAGATGCATTAACAAATTATATGAGCACTGAGAATTTTTCTTGGTGTAGAGAAACAATGGGTGTTGCAGCCAGTATTGATGATTATGTACTCTTGAGGTCGCTTATGTGTAAAGAAAACAACAAGTGGGAGGATGTCAAATAGGTGTTATATTCTTATCATGTCTAGCGTTAGGCGTTTTTACTTTGTGTCTGGAAGGGTGACAACAACCCGAAAAAAAAAAATTACATTAAATTAGGCTAGCCCAAGGATGGTGGACAGACCCACCCATGGTTTTGTGCATGGTTTTGGGTATGACGGTTTTCCCATGGTATTTTATAAATCCGATCAAGGGAACTACAATTATGTTATAATATAGGGTTAATGAGTCAAGACATTATGAAATTTTTGATATGTATCTAATGTATTTAACATTGAAAGGAATATAATGAAAAATCAATCCAGTTTTCCCAATTTTTGGTTGTAGGAGACAAATCTCCATGTATATGTTGGCATTATGGCTAAAGTGTTGTCCTTGATGGCAACCCATTCAGGTGATGGATCACTGTACAACAGGACAGTAGCAGAGATTGATAATCAACTCTCAAATATTGAAGAAAATAAGGAGTACACAGGCACACCATACAAAAGGTGCGGACACGCAGGCATGTCTTATATAAAGTGTGTACATACCCGCAGGTTACCCATTTATGAGGTGCGTACCCCCAGTGCACACACTTCAAGGTAGTAAAGCGCGCACATGTGGGGTTTCTTATGTTTAACCCTTGGTATTTAGCCGACGGTATTGTGTTATTATGGTTTTGGCCCATGGTATTGATCCATGATTTGAGGAAGAGCTTGCCTATATAAAGCAAAGGAGATCATTTGGCTTAAGGATGCTTTTGGGTTGAAGATCTTAAGAAGCTAGATCTGAAATTCTAGTGATGGGTTATGAGAGATAGCTAGATCTAAATCAAGGAGAAACATGAGAACTACAAGTCGGATCTACTAATGGGTTGATATCTCCTCGGCGCATTTTCAGATCTGTAGATCTGACCGTCTGGGTTATTCTTGAAGTCTTGAAATTATCTATACCCGAAGGTACGTAGGTCTAGTAAAAGAAAAGTGCGGAGATACGCAGGCACAGAAGCGTTGTAGGTGCGCAGATACGCAGGACCAGAAGCGCTGCAGATGCGGAGGGGCGCAAGCAGTTCATTGGACACAGAGCACACGTACGCAGGAAGTCTGTGAGGCACAGAGCGCATGTACGCAGGAATTCTGTGAGGCACAGTGTGCACGTACGCAGGGAAGCAGTTGGAAACAATGCGTACTTATATGTAGCTGTTATATGGGTGAAGCTACATACTTCTCATGAAATCTACTTAGCTATCCATGTTTATCATTGCTGTATTCTGGGTTTTAAAGTGATGTCTGATTTCTGGTATTAAGTTCTGATAACAGCAGTGATTAACTAAATGTTTATACATTGATGGATGAATGGATCAGGTTCTTAATGACTCATCTTTATGTAATCTGATGGACTAGATCTGATTGATGACTTTCATTGTATAAGTATTGATCTAGTGATTGGGTGATTCAGAAGGTTGTTTGATTATGAACTTCAATGTGGTTATTGGGTCCAGTATGAAAATTGGATGAAACGTGGCCTTTCAAATTATGTGTTGTGCTTCAGTGTA